>CAUYLG010073965.1:0-71000 GCA_963573385.1 Cacajao melanocephalus | reverse complement strand
CCCCCCGCCAGACCCCCACGACTTGTCACTCTTTCACTACACGCCGCGCGTCCGATCTGGTGTTTGAGTGGGTGGTGTGTGTGGGTGGTGTGTGTGGTGTTTGAGTGTGTGGTGTGTGTGTGTGGTATGTGTGTGGTGTGTGTGGGTGGTGTGTGTGGGTGGTGTGTGTGGTGTGTGTGGTGTGTGTGTGTGGTGTGTGTGTGGTGTGTGTGGGTGGTGTGTGTGGGTGGTGTGTGTGGTGTTTGAGTGTGTGGTGTGTGTGGTGTATGTGTGTGGTGTGTGTGGTGGGTATGCGGTGGGTGTGTGGTGTGTGTGTCTGGATGTGTGTGTGTATGCACATGTACACAATATAGCTTCTGAGAAAGCCCAAGAATTTCTTCCGCCTCAGGTAACACGTGGAGGAAGGAAGGAAGGAGAAAGAAAGGGAAAGAAGAGAGAAAAGGAAAGAAAGAAAAAGAGAAAAGGCTGGTTTAGCCAAGCATAGAATCAGCTTAAACAACTGGCCAGACAACAGGCCTCAGGCACACAGAGGGACAGAAAGCTCCAGGCGTGGTGGGGGAAGGCAGAGCTCATGTCTAGGAGACATCTAGGAAAGGCCAACCCGACAACTGGGAGGTCAGTGCAGGACAACGTGAAGCCACGACTTCCTTCCCGAGAGCCTGCTATGTACCAGGCCCCATTCTAGATGCCCGGGATAAGGCACATGTGGCCCCTCCCTCTCTGGGCTCCTATCCTAGTGTGGGGATCCACCCAGTATGAAAAAATTCCATTTCAAGGCTGGGCGCAATGGCTCATGCCTATAATCCCAGGACTTTGGGAGACCATAGTGTACGGATCACCTGAGGTCAGGAGTTCGAGACCAGCCTGGTCAACATGGTGAAACCCCATATCTACTAAAAATACAAAATTAGCCAGGTGTGGTGGTGGGCACCTGTAATCCCAGCTACTTGGGAGGCTGAGGCAGGATAATTGCTGGAACCTGGGAGGAAGAGGTTGCAGTGAGCTGAGATCACGCCATTGCACTGCAGCCTGGGCAACAAAAATGAAACTCTATCTCAAAAAAAAAGAAAAGAAAAGATTCCAGTTCAGGTGGTGGCAGACACTGTGGCGCTGGAGTGGGCTGCTGCTTAGGGGTGGTTGGGGTGGTTAGGGGCAGCCTCTCTGATGGGTGGAAGAGACTTCCCAGTACAGGGAGCAGTGACCAGGAAGAAAATCACTGGAACCAGTGGAAGATATTCCTTCCCCAGCCACAGAGCCAGAGTTCATGAGAAGGAGGATTCAAGGGGCTGCCATGTGACTGTTCAGGGGTGAAAGAGACTACAGCAAGCTCAGGGCTGGGCAGCCTGGAGCAGGGAGTCTTCGGCAATCAATCAATCAACAGGGCCTAGAATGCTTGACCTTCCCTGGTGGCTACGTGCTGGTCCTCAGCAGCTTAGGAGAACACCATCTGAAAAGACAGGGTGCATCTTGGCCAGCTTGGGCAGCTGTGATGAGTGACATACATCGCATGGCTCATAGACAACAGATACTTGTTTTTCACAGTCTGGGCCAGAACTCAAAGTTCGGGGTGCTAGGGTGGCCAGGTTCTGCTGACGGCTCTCTTCTGGGTTGCAGGTGGCCGTCGTCTTCTTGTGTGCTCACATGGCAGAAAGAGGGCAGAGAGTGCTCTAGCCTCTTCTTCTAAGGTCACTAATCCCATGGATGTGGGCCCCACCCTCATGACCTAATCACCTCCCACAGGCCCCAGATTCTGATACCATCACATTGGGATTAGGGTTTCAACAGATGAATTTTGGGAGGAAACAAACACTCAGTCAATTGCAGGGAACTCAATTCACCCCACCCCCATTCAGCCGGCTCTAACTTCAAGCAGCTCTATTAGAAGCATTCATTTTCTGTAAAGGAACACACATCTACCTTCCTAAACCCCTACCTTTCTTTCTCATTTTGTTCCCTGAAGCTTCAAGGATAAGTGAAACCCTTTCTCTATGAATGCCCTTCAAGTAGTTACGTGTGGGTACTATTCCTCTCTACGAGCAGACAGAGGCATAGGCGAGACACACTGGATTTCAGCACCATTCTCTCCTAACACCAAGACCAGCATCAGAATGCTAAAGCTCTCTCACCCTACTTAATGAGCTTGCTATGAAAAGTAAGCAAGATAATTTGTAGAAAGTCCGTGGTCGCGTGACTGGCACGCGGATGAGCATGACAGGGCAGCTTCCTTCTCAAAGCTAAGCATCACTAGGTCCTTCAGCGATTCCTCTTGTGACATGGCTTCAAGAGCTATTGTGCTCAACTGTCTTCCAGTGCTCCGCTGTGACTCAGACACGCTTAGCCCAAGGCAACCCTGGAGGAGGAAGAGGGCAGCCAGGAGCAGGTGCACTCTCACTCTCCACTGCGGCAGCTTCTGATGGGGTCGGGGCCAGAGCATCAGCCAGACAGGCTGTCTCACGGAGGGAGCCAGCAACATGTGACTGTCTCTCTCTCTGTCCCTCTCTTTTCACACATACAAATACACCCCATGGCATTTGCCCTTTTCTAGCTTTCTGTCAGCTGTCTGTTTTCGATGATCCCACGATTATAAGCAATAATTAAACGCACCTCATCTGCAGGTCCAGCCAAGACACCCGCGTGGCCTCTGTCGTGGTGGCCTTGCCTGGTCAGGGTTAGCTCACCGCCATATCTGTTCCACCCTGGGTGGAGAAAGCAACATGGCATGGGAGACGAGGCCCTCCACTTTCTTTATCTCACGGTATCTTCACACAACCTGCACCCCAAAAGACGATTTTTCCTTTCTCATCTTGCTGTTCCTAACGGAGTTGTGAAAGTTCGCCGTATTCATGTTTCTTACGTTAACTCTAAGTTCCCAGCTACGCAGAACTAGGCAGGGCCGTTTCTAAGACAAGGTTAGAAGTCCAAGGAAACACTTAAGAAGGAAGTCAGAGAAGATACACACCTGCCCCCACCACAACACACAGACACACACACACACACACACACAAAGTAGTCTTCATTGCACACTAACGGAGGCCAGCAATGCGGAGCAGCATTTTGATGGATTTCCTGGGAGCTTGAAATGCTCTCCCTGGTCGTCATTTCTGTGAAACCCTGTCCGTTCCCTGTAGTTACCAACAGTAACAAGCCTAAAACAAAGCAAATGTGGCAAAGGGCTCAAGGGATGTGTTTTGGGGGTGGGAGAAAAGTTTCTTATCTCTTTGCTCTTCTGTGCCTTCGGGAGAGAGACTCTTGAAAAAAAGCAGATAAAGACAGGCCAGAAAGAAAGTCAACTCCAGCCAGCGAGGTGGCTCATGCCTGTAATCCCAGCACTCTGGGAGGCCAAGGTAGGCTGATCACGGAGTCAGGAGTTCGAGACCAGCCTGGTCAACACGGTGAAATCCCGTCTCTACTAAAAATACAAAAATATAGCCAGGTATGGTGATGCATGCCTGTAGTCCCAGCTACTCAGGAGGCTAAGGCAGGAGAATCGCTGGAACCTGGGAGGTGGAGGTTACAGCAAGCCAAGATCATGCCACTACACTCCAGCCTAGGCAACAGAGTAAAATTTTGTCTCAAAAAAAAAAAAAAAGAAAAGAAAAGAAGAAAAAAATGGCAACTCCCTACACCCTTTGGGAGAAAAACAGAGCAAGGAAATGTGGAAACAGCTTGAGAAGGACTGTCCCTAGGGAACTCACCCACAGGAAAGCCACTCTCCTTTTGATGGTAAGTCATCAAAACTTTCCAATAGATTTAGCTGTGTGCTGAGTGTATTTTGGATTATGCGGAGCTATGCTACAGCACTTCTTCCGTCATAGTTCAGTCTTTCAAGAAAGTTAACCCTCACTTCCCATAGCCAGAATTAATTCCCAATGGGGATTTTTCAACAAAAGCTGGATTTCCAACTGCCACTCTCAGCCAGTTCTCACCTTTCCTTCCCTGTCTGCCAACATTGGCTTAATAACCTACTGCACGTTTCCCCCTCTCACAGGATAATAATAATAACAGCAATATCAATAATACTAGCTAACACTGACCGAGGAGTTCACGTGTGCCAGGTGCTGTCTTATGAGCACCACACACCTGAGCTTGTTATGCCTCTCCACATCTCCGTGAGGAAGGGACTTCTCCCCATTCTGTGGATGAGGAAACTGAGGCTTACAGTCACACAGCTAGTTAGCAAGGGAGCCAGCGCGTGCTTGCAGGCTGTGACTCCAGAGTTCCCGACCGTGGAAACCCACACAGGCCTGCACGCTGAGCCTCCTCCACTGAGCACGGACTTCAGGCTGGGCTCGCTGCTTTCGCAAGTGCCCCCGTCCCCTTCCACCCTGCCCCAACACAGCCAGGTGGCTTGCAAAACATTCGACACTGCACCCCAGGCCCTTTCTTAAGTGAGGAAGCCCCAAGCCTGCGTTAACAGAGAAAATGCAGATTCCCTGGATGAATCAGGAGGAGGAGCCAGGACCCCGCCCCCTCCCCACCCCAGCCCCTCTGCAGGGAACCTTAGGGGTTCTGTGGAACGCAGCTGGAAAACCCCTCTACTAGACTAGCATTGGTCTCCCTCCACCAGGAAAACTGTCAGCTCCAGAGCTGCCCTCCAATTTGCTTCCAAAACTCCAGAGCCTCCTCTTGCTTCTAGGACAAATGTGAAATTCTGCACAGGGAATTCCAGGTTTCCCAAACCCCATCTTCCCAGTCTTCCCCTCCAGACCCCCGTTCCATCATGTGGCCTGGCCTCTGTGCCACCTGAAAGCAGGCAGCATTCTTTGAACTATCTGGAACGGTGTCTACTTTCCCCTATCAGCCTTAGAAACAGAACTGAGAGCCGCCTCTCTGCAAGGCCTCCCGAAGGCTCTGGGGCTGCTTGTCTTGGGATCCGGATTGGGTTTAGCACTCACTCCTGCCCTGCTGTGTCATTAGCATACTAATGACACATTAGACCTCACTGCCAAAACACAGACAAAAACAGCAAGGGCTTCAACAAGATGGAAGTTTATTTCTCTTGCAAGAATCGTCTGAGCATGTGCAGCCCCAGAGGCAGCCCCACGGTGTGGGGACCCAGGCTCCCTCCAAGTCATGGCTCTACTGTGCTCACTACTGATCTGGTCCTCACAGGGGACTACAGCTTAGCCCCCCACCCCCAGCATCTGAGTGCTACCAGCTAGAAGGGGAAAAGTGAAGGGGAGGGCAGAACCTTTTCTTTTCAAGATCATCCTCCACTCCTAATCAGATCCCAGGGGAAAGATGGAATATTTCAAGAGAAAAGGAGAAAGGAACATTTTCTCTCATCTCTCATAAACTCCTGGACGAAGGGAACCTTCTTCTACACACTGTACCTGCCTCCATGCCCATTTAACCTCAGGATCCTTCTACACCTTGAATGTCATCAACAAATATTAAAGAATGAATAGTAGGTATACAAATTCATAAATAAGAAAACAGATACACGGACATTTTTGGAAATAAGACAATATTGGATTGCTTTATATCCATGCTGAATTTAAAGTTTTCAACTACTGGGTTCTAAATGTAAGGTTTTTACATACTTACTTTTAGAAAAGTTACCCCGAGAGAGAATATCTGAATGGGTGAGATGCTTACACACGCAAACACACACACACACACACACAGTTCCAACTTATTCAAACACAGAATCCGGGAAACTGTTTTATTTCTCCTCATGCTGTTTTCCTAAGACAGCCAACACAAAATTAATAAAAGGTTTGGAAAGCTGATATTGAAAATATAATAGCATAATCATAAAACTACCTTTTAGCTACTGATCTGTGACAGTAACATCTTAGGTCATTCACCAAGAACTTTACCAAATAGTGGGAATTCTGGCAAAGTTTGACCCAGCTGATGTTACTATATGAGTATGAGGTTTGCCCCAAAAGAGAATTTATTTTTAAATATTTATTAAAGAAACTTATCTTATATCCTTTTCTTTTAGGAAATATATGGATTTATGCATTGATTCATCCATCTCTACATGTATTAGTTGTCACAAATACCACCAAAAGTTTCAAGAAGCTTTAAGGTAGCTATAGTTAAAGAAGAGTAACTACAATTACCCTATTTGCTAGTTGAAAAATATATAATACATATATATATATATATTTTTTTTTTTTTGAAGACAGTCTCACTCTGTTACCCAGGCTGGAGTGCAGTCACACAATCTCAGCTCACTGTAACCTCTGCCTCCCAGATTCAAGCAATTCTCCTGCCTCAGCCTCTTGAGTAGCTGGGATTACAGGCACGTGTCATCACACCAGGTAATTTTTTGTGTTTTTGGTAGAGATGGAGTTTCATCATGTTGGCCAGGCTGGTCTTGAACTCTGGACCTCAAGTGATCCTCCCACCTCGGCCTCCCAGAGTGCTGGGATTACAGGCGTGAGCCCACCTCGCCCGGTCGAGCTGCAAAATATTTTATCAGTTCCAACTTTCTTAGCCTTGAATGAAGCCTGAGAAATAATAACAATAATAATAAAAGCAGCTTCCCTACTGCAGCTACCCTGGACCAGACATTGTACGAACTGCCCCATGAAGATTCTTTCAATCCTTCAGTAATTCTATAGATACAGAAACCAAGGCGCAGAGACATGGGGTAATCATTCAGTCTTTCAGAACTGCTTTCAGATCGAGCCCATTTATTTCCAAAGACCTTTGCCTTTTCAAATACAGTGAAGTCAGGTTAATAGCTGGCACTCTTCTGTTACCTGTAGGCTTGAGATGGAGCCCTATGCAGCCATTCACAAAATGTATGCACAACTTACAACACGACAAAAGGGATTACTAAGAGTGTGTCCATGATTCCCCATGGATCAGTGCTCGCTGAAAGGCCCCCCTGTCAAACAGGAGCCTCAGGAGACTCTGAGCACCCAGTGAGGGCACAGGCTCACCTCCCAAGCCCCTGGACAAGGTGGGACAAGGCAGCATAAAATACTACTGAGGACCCAATGTTTGTGTCCCCTCAAAATTCATATGTCAGATCCTAACTGCAAGGTGATGTTATTTGGAGGTGGGGCCTTTTGGAAGTAATTAGGTCATGGGGCTGGAACTCTCACAAATGGGATTAGTGCCTTTATCAAAGAGGCCCCAGGGAGTTTCCTCGCCCCTTCAGCCATATGAGGACCGTGAGAATACTGCCATCTATGAACCAGAAAATGGGCCCCTACCAGACACCAGATGTGCTGGCACCTTGATCTTGAACTTCTCAGCCTCCAGAATGATGAGAAATAAATTTCTGTTGTTTCTAAGCCACCCAGTCTGGTGTTCTGTAATAGCAGCCAGAACAGACCCCACTCAGATAATACAGAAGGAGGAGCCTCCCTCAGAGGAGGCCTTCTGCGCCCTCCCACTTCTGCCATGGTGGCCTCCCCTCACCCGCACCACCCCCGCTCCATGAGGCATCCCCACATCGGGACACGGTTCTTGCCGCTGGAGTCTGGGCCGGCGGCATAGCCTGAGTAAAAGCCAATGCCCTCCCTCCCTGGCCGGCCGTCGGGCAGCCTGCGTCCCACAGGGAGGACTGCAGAGCCCTCCTGCCCGGGCCAAGGCAGGCTGCTCCTCAAGGTCTGCAGACCTCAGCCTAGACTCAGCCATGCACAGCAGGAGGCAGCAGGAGACCAGCTCCTGTAGTTCTTCCAGGTCCCTTGAGTAAAAAGTGGGGATTTTCACTTCCCCTCCCTTTAGAAAACAGTCCAGTTTTCCTTCAGAGCACCTGGCTGGCAGAGACTGGCGCAAAATCACAGTTGCATGAAAATGTTGTAGGATTTAACTCTCCCCTGATGCTGAATTCACAGAGCGGTACACACTAGTTGGCCAGCTCATCCCAAATAGATGCAGAGGGCTTGTGTCTGCAAAGTTTCCTTAGGGGAGTGGACTCTTGCACAGACCTCCTGTGCAATGCTGGGTCTCCCATGTGAACCCTGCCTTTAAGAAGTCTTCCTTAAGAAATGTCTCTCTCTCTCTTTGCTCTAGCCCAGGGCTGCTCAATAGGGCACGACTGACATTTTAGCACAGGTAATCCTTCATTGTGGGGGCTGCCTTCTGTGTTGGACGATGTCTAGCAACACCCTGGAATCTATCCACCAGATGCCTCCCTGGCTGTGACAACCCAAAATGCCTCCACATGTGTCACATGTCTCCTGGGGGCAAAGTCTCCCCCAGCGAGAACCACAGGCGCACCTGAAGCACATTTGGCTAAGAACTGAGAAAGCCGAGAGGGTAAGAAGTCCTCCTTCTCCTCCAGAGGCTGCGCATCCAGCTATAAGAATCCCAAGTCAACATGCTAATCACAAAGGCAAATATTCTACTAATGACAAGACGGCAAGAGATGTCCTGAGATGGCGTGTAATTAATAGAATATTTCAAACTTTTCTAATACTTCTAGTATTTTATTTTATTGAAATTATTTAACTATCCGTCTTCCTTAATTTCAAATGGAAGCACCATGAGCGTAGACACTGACTCTTTTTGTTGACCCTGGGAGCCCCCGTGCCCAGCACCATGTCTGACACATAGGAGGCGATCAGCACATGTCACACGTCAGCCTGGTACTGGGTCAGACCCAGCATGAGAAGGACAGCATTGAGGAAGCCCCTGTCCAGGTGGCTTCTGGCATTCACTGGGAACCAGTTGGCTGGGGCAACCTGGATGTTTGACTCTTCTTAGTGTTTTTAATTAAAAAAAAAAAAACCTAGGTTCAGGCCAGGTGTAGTGGCTCATCCCTGTAATCCCTACACGTTGAGAGGCTGAGGCAGGAAGATCACTTGAGCCCAGGAGTTGGAGGCTGCAGTGAGCTATGATCACACCACTGCACTCCAGCCTGGGCAACAGAGCAAGAAAACCCTGTCTCTTAAAAACAAAACCAACCTCACAAAACCTCTTGGTTTAAAGGCAGAGTGTGGATGTAAAAGAGAGTACAGGTGTGTATGAGGAAGCAAGATGAAGGAAATCTGTGGAGAGGGAAGATTCTGGAAACAGTCTCAGAAGAGCTGTTTCCCATATCGCACAGCCCTTCCCTCCCTCCATCCGCGATCTTGTCTCTGAGTTTAATTCCCCTCTGGAAAGGCAGGAAGATGGCAAAACTGAGGTGCAAACCAGGGCTCCTGGAGGATAGACGGGCTGCGTAGGGCCAGGCAGAGATGAATCTGTAGGAAGGAACAAGAGGAAAACACCAGCCCACATCTATGGCTCACCTTTGGCTTTCATCACCTGTTTGTCAACACAGATTGAGCGCCTGCTGTCTGCTAGATAGGCCCCTGCTTCTGGGGACCCCACAGTGCACACAAGAGGTAGAAGTAGGCTCCTGGAAGCCTGCGTGTGCATGGCGCCTCCCAAAGACTTGCGCACGCAGATGGCTGGGCCCCCTCCCACAGCATGAGATTCTGCGGGTCTGGGTCAAGGCCTGAGAATCTGCATTTCTAACAAGGCTCCAGGTGGGGCTGATGCTGCTGGTCTGCGGACTGCCCTTTGAGTAGCCCTGGACTCAAGTCCACATGCAAAAGACACAAGTGAGCCATTCATTGTCAAGTGTTTTGGTCAGTAGTTGGGCCAGGAAGAGAACCCCACAAAGCATATGAAAAAACAAGACGAAGGGCCCAGGCTCCTCGCTAACAAGGAGAGACGGGTGCTGGGGAGCGGGGCGATCGTGGGTCTCTTCTGTTTCCTGGAATTTCTAGGGAAGGCCCTGGTCACAGCCTCCGCAGGGACAGCTCAGCTGCCTGGAATGGCCAAGCACTGACCCCTGGCCGCCCGGCACCCTTACCACTGCCGGGGAGAAGGGCGCGTCGCGGTGGGTGGCATCGGGTGGCTTCTTTCTGTTGGTGGCCCCTTCCCGGTTGGGACCAGGCTTGTGGGAGGGAGCGGAGCCTTCACAGCTATCCGAGCCTCTGACCAGTTTATTTACTTAAACAACAAACATCCCTCTTGCCTGGGGCCGGCCCAGGGCAGTTCCTGAATGGGAAGAGACACTGTCTTCACAGAGGCCCACCCACGTTGCCAGGCGGGTTTCAGGACCCGGCCTCCCAGCGAGGAAATCACAGGCTGTGTCGGGAGCCCAGGACTGCCCAGGAATGCATGTGGTGCCAGCAGCCGCCACCCTGGGCCGGCTCGGCGGCCTCCTCCCTCCTCTCCTTTCTCTCCCAGCTGTAAATCTCCCTTTATTTTGCCTTCTGAGATTTTATTCTTCTCATCTGCAATGGTGACAAAGAAAAGCAGATAATAAAAAAAAAAAAAGAAACAAAAAAAATTTTAAGCTTTCTCCCTCAAAAGGGAAAGAAAAAGGTTTGAATAAACAGAGTGTCACTGAAAAGGCAAACAAACAAGGCTGTTTCTGAAAGAACCAGATGGACTTCCAAATGGCCCTTCCGATCCAGCCCACCGGGCTGAGCCAGGGCTGGGCCTGAGGGCGTGGGGGGTGCCCGGGTGGTAATTTAGGGCTGGATTCTAAACGCTGTAGGTCACCCTGTGAACACGCAGGCCACTCTGAAAACCTCAAGCCCCAGTGAATTGCAGTAAAATTAAACAAGCCCCATATTACCTTCAACTTTTGTCAACATGTCCTAGATCATTACTGTTTTCTGACAGTTGACCGATGTGTTGAATAAAGAATTGCTGACCATTTTTGTTTTATGATTGCAAAGTTAGGTGTTTGTTTTTGTTTTTCATTTTTCTAAAGCTCTCCAGGACTTAGCTAAACGGCCATGTGCAGTTAGATGGGTCCGTTTGACTGGCCTTTCTCCTTGCCGACTTAATGTGTGCTTTATCTAATAAATCAAGGATGTTTTTCAAAATGATATCTGACTGATATCCAAATTCCTCTAACAGTTTCCAAACAGCAGGATGATACATGCCGTACACAGATGAAAGAGGAAAACATTTGTCTTAAAAACCATTTTTTCTATTCTCTAAGGATAAATTCTATTTTTTAAAACAGACTATTTTTAGAGCAGCCTTAGGCTCACAGCAAAACTAAGCAGAAGCCACTGAGATTCCACATAGCCCCCATGCCCGCAAGCAAGCACAGCTCCCACGTTATCTACAGCCCCCAGATGGAGGCACTCATCACAGCTGATGAACCTGCCCTGATACGTCATCACCACCCAGAGTCCAGAGCTGATGCTAAGGCTCACTCTGGGTGGTGCACATGCTGTGGGTTTGGACAGACGTGCAATGACACGTATCCACCATTACAGAACCATGCAGCGTAGTTTCACCGCCCTAAAGTTCCTCTGTGCTCCACCTAGATAAATCCTATTTTTCAAATGGAATCAGGTTCCGCATAGTAAGTCTCTCCTATTTGACGTTTATATGCCGCTTATCTATTGGAAGAAAAAATTCTTTCTTGTCAAATCTTCAAGTTAAAAAGCTATGAAGAAGGGTGGGAGCTGCCCAACTCCCAGAATGCCTGGGATAGAATGCCTGCTGTTGAACTGTCCCAGCAGGGGAGGCTGGGACCACCCAGGTCCCAGTTCTCAGGGGAGGCTCAGGCCCCAGCCCCTGCTGGTCCACGAGATACACCACGAGATACCAGGAAGGAAGGCCTGGAGTCTTCCATGCCACGCCTGACAGTGGACACTTGAAATGCCTTCCATGCAGTGGACCTCTGGGGTTAACCTCAGAACCCCCTCTGGCAGCATATTTTGACCAGTGACTCCAAATAGATGGGGTGGGAGGCAGAACCCAGGAGGGAAAAGGGATGGAGGCCAGCGGTAACCTCCACTTACTTTGGAGAAGCCTCCAGACCTAATTCTCCTTACACTCAAGTGAAATAGGTCAAGCAAAACATGTCCCCACGGCCAATCACAACATGTTACCTAAAGGGCACTCATGGAGCTGGGAGGCAGGACTTCTGGGTGACGTATCGGCTCCATCTCCACCACCATTTACCAGAACGTTGCTTTACCTCTCCAAGCCTTGGAGTCTTGCGACAGAAGGAAACTGTAGTAAGACACAGCCTGTGGAGATTAAGGAAGTCAGTGTCTAGAAAGGGTCCCTCACACAATGTACATTTTATTTTAATGAATGTTTATGAAGCAACCCAATTCCTTTATTGTTTCTTTTCTAGAAAAGTAACCAGGTATATAAAATAAATTTGGAGGAGTGCCTAAGGATAGAGATGGCTCATCCGATTTTAAGTTTTTTCAGGTAAAATAAGAAGGAAAGAAAGAGGGAAGGAAGAAAGGGAGTAAAACAAAACCCACAACAGGTTACACATTTTTTGATGGCACTGATGGAAGAAGTTTTCAGCTACACCCTTGGTTTTCAGGTGGAAGCAGGACCATGCTGTATTATTTTCTAGTATCAAAACTCCAATGTGCATTGTAGTTATGAACCAGGGGAAGGGAACTATCTTCATCGAGGATTTTAAACTCGTTCACAGCAAAATTATAATACCACATCATGGCTAAACAATTCCAGAATTTCCTAATAGATGGCCTAGTTTTGGAGGACATGGTGACATTTCATCAAAACTTCAATTCATCCATTCCTAACTATGGCCTACTTTTCATTGGTTGGCAAAGTTAAAGTTGTTTTTTTTTCTTTTTTTTAGCAACAGGGTGTCAGGCACATTTTATGATCCTTAAGGCATAGGAACAGGGCCACAGAGGCCATGGCCAGAGTTTTGTTCATTTGTTTATAGTCCATGCCGACAACAGTCGTTCTCCGTCTTTAGGGTTGTATCAGAGTCTCCTGGTGGGCTTGTTAGAGACAGCTGCAGGGCTGATCTCCAGAGCTTCTGGCTCAGCAGGGCTAGGGCGGGCCTGAGAGTTTGCATGTCTCACAGGTTTCTGGGTGATGCCTTAACTACTGGTCTGGAGACCACATTTGAAATCCACTGGCCTGGAATAGGACTTGGAGTATTCCAGGTCCTCCATAAATATGTTGGTTAAATGAAAAGGCAGTGTCTTGGGTTCTGCTTTGGATTGCATTGCAGCATTTCTGGAGCTCAGGAAGAATCTTAAGGGTTAACAGTCCCCGCCACAGCTGAGAGTGGAGCATTCCTTAAGGCCAGGTTTTATTCATCGATACTATCTGCTCAATGCCTACATGAAGAGCAGTGGCACCCAGTAACTTTCACTTCACGCTGCCTTCCCCTGTCCCCACACTAGTTGACCCTAAGTACTTATCCAGAATCATCCTTCCTACTCTTCCATTTCCACAACCAAGAACTACTTTCATAACAAGGCCTTGTGGGTCTTTATGACCTACCTTGCGTTTATTTCTGCTGTCAGGAAAGTTTACTTGGCTGTTGTATTCTAAGGATGAAGGGACTGAGGCAGTCAATGGAGATCTGGAGACTTATCCAAAGCTATCCTAAGAACTGGTGGCCCCCAAGCCTGCAGTGGGGTTTCCCCTTCTCCATGGCCCATAACCCTCCTCTCAGCTGGCCTGCTGCCCACCAGTGACACACAGGCTTGGGTACCCGATGAGTACAGCAGCAGCCTGCTTTTCTGATGGTCCACAGGGCGCCTCATTCAGGTCTAGGGGTAGTGGGGACCCAACCATAAGACTCCTCTGGGCATCAAGATGGAGGCACCGTATCTCAGCCTGCTCAGGCAAGAATAGAGCTGAATCGTTTCTCAAGACATGTTTATATTAAGCCTATTCACCTGAATCATTGGGGCAGAGCAGTGAGGAAACAACAGCACTGAACTGCTGATTTTCCAAGCCCTCCCACACAGCAAAGGGCACTAGGCAGAGGCTTGATAGAGGAGTATTTTCCTGGCTGACGACTGTGTTTGAGTGTCCGCCTTAAACCCAAGTTGAATCAGGTTGTGCCTTTCAAGGAGCAAACGTTTGAAATTCTAAAAAGAGCCTGAAAGCCTTAATGATAAGGAAAGACAAGTGTATGTCGGTTTGGTAGGAAGAGGAGAAAAAGAAAAATGACATTAGATTAAGCCATTTAAAATGACCATTTTCGTAGGTCAAAAGTGGTTCACTATTGACAGTTTCATAAGGGAAACATTCACTTCTTACCTGTCAGCACATGCAACCTCCCTTTCCCCCAGAGTCTGGGTGGTTTTACTTCTAACTTTCCTTTCTGCCCGGGGACCATTCATTCCTCCAGGGATAAAAACAGGAGCTGCAAAGATCCTTCATCAAACAATTCCTTCCAGCGTAAGTAAGAAACAATATGTGCTAACTCCCGGCACCTTTTGGTTTCCTTTTTCCTTTGGCCTCTGAAACAGCCATGGCTGCAGGCAAGTCCCTCTTCAAGCAGCAGATAATCCGCATGCTCTGTGAAGATAAGCCACTCAAAACCAGGCATGGGCTGAGGCGGGAAAAGCATCCCACAGGGAAGAAAACCTAACACTTTCATATTTGGTGAGTAAATACACAGCATCAGAGAATTTGAAATTCTACAACTATGACTGTAACAGAGTCACAAGATGAAGGGTTGTAAAACACGGGATTGGAATATTTAAGGCATCGCTCTTCTTAGGTAGACCAAGAGGTCAGAGACTATTCCATGACCAGTGGGGCCTTTGGGAATTCATTTCACCTCTCTCAGCCTCAGATCTCCCTTCAGTCAAAGGAAGGGATTGGACTCAGGTTATCTAGGGCTGACCCTGCCCACCATTCATGTGCACTGCATACAATCTCATCAAATAAGTAACTTATTACTTTTCTAGAGCTATACCATGACTTTCCCAGAAGACTATATTAAATAAAGAGAGGATGGACGAGTGGTGGACAGTCACGTCATCAATGACTTTCAACATGTAACTTCTATTGCTTTGAAATAATTAATCCCGGCTGTGATGAAGGAATCCTCCTACACTTTAAGTTTAAGATGCAAGGCTTGTCCTAGAGTAGCAGAGACAAAAGTCCCAGTTATGGTGACAAATTTGCCTCCACCACACGTTTCCAGCATTTGTCTGTTTTGAGGATGATCTGTTCAACTCGATGAAGCAGAAGACATTGGGTAACAGAGCAGAAATAGCTGCCTTCAGCTGATTGAATGAACTGACACTAATGATCAATGTATACATTATGGGGCTGGGGCAGTGGCTCACACCCGGAAATCCAACACTTTGAGAAGCTGAGGCAGGAGAATCGCTTGAGCCCAGGAGTTCGAGACCAGCCTGGGCAACATAATGAGACCCTGTCCCTACAAAATATATTTTAAAATTAGGTGGGCATGCTGCTATGTGCCTGTGATCCAGGCTACTTGGGAGGCTGAGGTGGGAGAATGGCTTGAGCACAGGAGTTTGAGGCTGCAGTGAACTATGATCGTGCCACTGTATCCAGCCTGGGAGATAGGCTGAGACCCCACTTTAAAAAGCAAACAAACAAAAAAAGCATACATTCTGAAAAAAGTTTTCTTTCAAACTGTAGTAACATCAGCCTTAGATACAAAGGGCATGACTTATTCCTGGCAATTGAAAGTAAGTGCATCACACCCAAAGCTGCTCAGCAGTTGAGGTTAGGACGTGATCAAAACAACACCCGAGTTGCAGCTCCAGTCCCTGCACACTGCACAAGCTAAGCCCATGTCTGCTGTCTTCACCACTGCCTAGCTAGTGCCTGCACAGAATGGGCCCCCGACGTTAATGGATTGAATGAATTAATGAATCACCTACTTTACAGGACTGTGCACATGAATCTCCAATGCTTTAGAAACAAGATAACCCGGGTGGTGAGCAGAATTGAAATCTTTCTTAACTATTGCAAGAAAATTCAATTTACAGTTAAATGACACATAGATTCCTTCTATCTCATCTTCAGACTAAACTTTGAAATTTATCCAATGCCTCAAAGTAGATCCTATATTTGAAATACAATTATAAGTAGTTTTGAAAAAAAAAATCACTAATCTGCACTTTCATTTTTCACCACTTTGACCACCACTTCAATAGGCAAATAATGAAGTCAGTGATAAATGTGAGAAGGAACCCTTTTGTATAGGTATTTAACCACCTTTCACTACCGACTAAAAAGTCTGTTTTTAATATGGAGTACTGATAAGTGGGATTTTTCTAGTTCTAAGCTCTTTAACAGAAAGCAACTGACAGCAGAAGACTCTAATCTTGTCGTACTAAAGACTGGGAGGGAAAATAGAAACATTCTCATCCTACATGTCAAAAGGGAAGGCAAAAGACAAGAGAAGTTGTTGACTGGAGCCACAGTTTCTCCTGCTTAGAAAACAATGCTATCTAAGGAAACAGAAGGTATGTAGCTAATTCTGTCCATGAAAGAAAGGGAACCCTTGTAATTCTTGGAATTTAGAGATAACTAATCAATTCTTTTCTGGAATTAGCAGAAAGCAGTCAGAGAAAGATTATGCAAGGACATTTGAAGATCACAGGGAACTTTCCAGTCTAAAGAGCTGCAGCTTTGCAGAGCTGAAGTATTACATGTGAAAGAACCAAACATTCTTTATTTAAAACAACATAGGAAAATGTGGGGGGAAGGCAGTAACTGTCAAATCTAATTTGAGATTCGCACAAAAGTGCTTATATTCCTTTAAATCTTGCTCTGAAATATATTATGTTTTAAAATTAAAGGGCATTTAAACATTCTTTTAAATACCAATATTAGGAGGCATTATGCTTTTGGTTTTAATAAGTTATATTTTAAGGGAAAAAAAACCAGCTTAACTAAATAGGAAAATGGTCCCTATCCTTTTTATCTCAGTCAGCAACAACTTTTGGGAAGCTCCCCCTTTGGTCCACGGAGCTCGACTCAGGAATTCCCATTCTTAAGTAACACATGCATTAACACACCCAAGAAATACAAGTTTCCCATGAGCATCTCAGAAACCTAGCAATGATGAGACATGCCTACAGCACTGTGAACATTTAACATTTCCTAGCTAAACTCTTAGTCTTCCTGGCTGAGTAGATGAGTCACCATTCTCAAGCCAAGGATAAAATGCAATTCAAATGAACATCTACTGAGTTTCCAGTTTTAAGATTTGCATAATATTTATTGGATGTCTACTATACACAGAGGACTGTGCAAAACATTTCCAGGGACAGGAAGATGATAAAGACATAGCTCTTGCTCTTCTGGGAACTTATCAGCTACCAGAGAAGAAAAAACATGTGCACAAATAACATCAAACTGTGTCAGTATGTTCCTTAAGGGAGGTGCAGAGTTCAGAAAGTAGCTCATAGATGGAGGTTCAGGGGTGATACGTGGAGCCACTGTCATTTAAGCCAGATCTTGACAAGTAGGAAGGCATTTAGGGGAAGGGGCGATGACACGAAGCCACGGAGTTTATTGGTTAAAGCTGGAAATCACAAACCGGAGCCCGTGGCCAAATCCAGCCAACAGATGTGTTTTGTCTGGCCACAGCAATGTTTTTAAAAAATTTGAATCAGTCACCAGCATCTTAAAATTGAAATTTCACATAACATTCTGGACCTTGCAGCTTCTCTTTAAAAACTCAGCTGTTGACACTGGGTGCACATCCACACATAATCCTAAGAGCCAGCTGGAGCTCCACAGCAGCTGCTCGCCTAAGACAGGGCACGCAGCTCACCAGGGCACGGTGATCGCCGCACCACCCACCTTGGCCGTGTGAGTGTCCTGAGTCTTCCTGTGGGAGGCAGCCTTGTGACTCCTAATTTAAAGTCTGAGGGTGGGTCAGACCAATGCTGGTAAAAGTTTAACAACAGACACTCTTTTAAAAAAAAAGTGAAGACCTGATTGTAGCATTTGCCAATTTCTGTGGTATAAATACTCTCACCATGGCCAATTTCAAGCTCCCAACGTTAGGTCATGGAAACTGGAGATGGGGAAGAGATGCGGGCAATTGACTCTCACAGGCTGCTGAAAGCCAGCCCCAGCACACTGCTCCGTCACATAGACCTGACTGCACATGCAGACCCCCTAAGGAAGTTTCTTACCTCCAAATGCCAGCATCCTCCTGTGCTAATAAGGAATAATCATTGCCTGCCTCCTAGTGCTATTGTGGGGTTTAAATAATTTCCAGTTCATCAGCCCACCATTCAAGTAGCCTCCTGTTTCATCCTTGCCCTGAGGTTTTTGTCAATGCTGCATTTTCTTATTTTTAAAGTTTAGATTTCTTTTCCACATGTTTCTGTTATTTCTAAATAACGTCTTGTTTCTGCCTTATACAGGGCTATGATGTAGGCACTCCAGGCAGCCTGCCGCCTGTGTTCCTCCAGTGTGACGTCTCTGGGCATTGCCTCTGCACACTCTATTTCACAGAGTGCTTGATTTCCACTGCAGTTAGAAGTTTTTCGTGAGAAATCACCTTGGGAAGGAGGTTTTCAGCAGCAGCATTGTTGCCTCCGCTATGACACATTGCAGGCATGCAGGTCTAACCCACGCCTTACATTAATTTACCAGATTTGGCTTCCCATGGTGGCTGAGCAGTGGCCCTCAACAGCAGGAGGGCAGCCTCTGCTTTCCATATTTTCAGGAGGCTCTTCTTCATCACCAACCCTGAATGGGCAATGCTTCTCTGCCTGAGCCAGGGAGCGGACAATTCTTACAGACCCCGACTCTGTGCAGGCCCCCTTCCAGCTCCCCCACCAGCCTGGCCCTAGGCCCTTGCCCCACAGTGCCCCCCTGGCTCCAACCCTCTCCCTGACTCTGGGTCCACTCCTGCTTACCATGTTGACTTTGCTTCAGGGACCTGGGGATTCCATTTCTGACTTTTGAGTGCACCATAAATTTTTAGGGGTTAAAATTGTCACATTTGGGCAGCAGGAGGGGACTGGATGTCTGTGAGGAATGGGTACAGCTCCTGGCACACAGCAGGGCTCCACAAACAGGGGACTGTCCTCGGAAAGCAGGAAAAGGCATACTACTGTCTGTTTACAGGGATGCGGGGCCATGAGAGGCCATGCCCGGCCACAGGGGAACAGGCAGAAGAGGTGGGAGCCATCCGGAGAGTGGGATGGGAAGGAGGCCGTGCTTGAGAGTTTGCAACACGGCCTCAGACAAGGAGCACGTTGAGGAGCTCTGAGCAGAAGACTCCATGCAGAAGTTCTGCCTTTAGAATTTGATTCTGGAAGCAGAAGCAGAAGGTTAATTAGGAGCCTGGTACCACAGTAAAAGGAAGGGGCCACAGGAGTCTGGGTTAAGGGACTCGGTGTGGGGTGAAAACAAGAGATGAGATGCAGGAAGCACTGCTTGGTGAAATCCATGGCTCCCGGGCCCTGTTAGGTGTGAGTGAGAGGCAGGACACCAAAGGCACCCGCCACTGGACTGTCAACAGGACCACAGAGACAGAATATCCAGAATGCAGCAAACCGAGGAGGTATTTAATCGCATTTTGGCTGAAGTCGGATCACTAGAAGAAGATGGGAGTTGAGGCCAGGCACGGTGGCTCACACCTGTAATCCCAGGACTTTGTGAGGCCGAGGCAGGTGGATCACCTGAGGTCAGGAGTTTGAGACCAACCTGACCAACATAATGAAACCCTGTCTCTACTAAGAATACAATAATTAGCCAGGTGTGGTGGCACGCATCGGTAGTCCCAGCTACTCGGGTTGCTGAGGCAGGAGAATTGCTTGAATTCAGGAGGCAGAGGTTGCAGTGAACCGAGATGGCGCCACTGCACTCCAGCCTAGGCGACATAGTGAGACTCTGCCTCAAAAAAGAAAACGGAAGTTGAGGCTGGTCAAGAAGCTAATGCCATGTGGAGCTCAGTGTAAACTGACAGTAAGTAGGTCGGTAGCTGGCCTATCTGCAGGATCTTCTCCGCAAGTCTCTCTAGATTTCCTCACCCTTAGCATTCCCACTGTGCTTGGGCAATGGGGAGCTTCAGCAGAAACTAGAGGGAGGGAGGAAGTGAGGTTTGATATTGACTCCCTCCTCCTCCCTTTGTCCTCATGGATTGCTCTGGGCTGTCTGCACCCTCAACTGCAGCTCCCCATCAAGAAGCCTCTGTCCTGAGCACTCTCTAGTTTCTAGTAACTGAGTCCTTCCATCATCCATTCAGGTCTCTGTGACTAGGCTCAGCTACTGCAACATGCCCTGTGGTTTCCCTACGGGCCCATGTCTTTGTAAATAGTCCCTTTCAAGCCTTTCAAACTGGAAACAAGCACAGAAATCCTTCTGGCCAGCTTCTGAATTTTGTTGAAGAGGAAACGGGAGCCAGCACCATGATTTGCACGAAGTGGCTGGTGGCAACAGAGAAACTAGCTCGGACACAGGTAACCTTCATCTCGTCCAGAACTCTCCATCCTGGCCGTGAGCACTGGCCTCCATGACGATGGTGTCACCCTTCCAAAGCTGTGGATGAGCCCATTGTGTGGGCACACACACATAGACACAAGTGCACACAGAGGTACACACACAGATATACACACTCACACCATCGGATGCAGCCACAGTCAGGTTAAAGGGTTATAAAAAGGCTTCCTGGGAGGAGCATCGTGAGGGAGGAAAGGAGAGGGCAGCCACCCCACTCGCCACCCTGGCATTGGAGAGGCTTCTGGAGCACGGCGGCCCAGCTGCAGGTCTTCCCCTGCACCAGCGGGTTGGGTTGCCTCCTCCCTCACTGCTTCCTGAAGACATTGCCTGGCAAGTGACGGGCCCAGCAGGTATGACAATCATGCCTTCCAATCCCAGTCAGGGACACACACTCCAACAAAGACCTCTGGGATGGCTTCCGGGTACAAAAGGCAATCTAGGAGATGTGGTTTGTGGTTAATGTTTTGATATTTCTGTACATCTCCATAGTTTATGGGTAAAAGGGAATAAACCATGGGATACCAGGATTGGATTGTACCCAAAAATTCAGGACCTGTAGCTGCTGGAGGCAGGGGAGTCAGGAGAAGAAAAGGAGGGCATTAAAACCTGGTGAAGTGAGTCCTAACTCCACGAATGCAGAAGTGAGTTCTGCAGATAATTATGTCTCATTCAATACCCTTCTCAGGGCTGACGCTGTCCAGTAAATCCCACCACCAGAAATTCTGGCCCTCTACATAGCTACCAGGCACCCTGAGAGTCTGTGATCTCCTGACTACACATCGCATAATCTAGTGGGATAGAGAGCAGCCCAAGAAGTTCCGGGAAAATTTATTTCTGTAAGTTAAAACACAAACAGCAAGGTTCACATTCACTCTACACTTATACAACCCCATTCCTTAATATCAACTATCACTTTTGTGACCAACTATATCCAGATAACTTCTTGGTCCTCCCAGAACCATGCCCAGAGGCCAGGACTCAAGTAGAGGAGTTTATTTAGGAGGCGCCAGGACACTGGAAGGGGCATGCAGAGGGGATGCATGGAATAAAAGGCAGATGACAGAGGATGTTCCTTCAAGCCAGCTGCCGCAGTGTGCAACCATAGCGTCAGCTGGTGGGGAAACCCTACAAAGCAGCATAGCTCACATCTCAGAGTCATCCACTCACAAGGCAAGGGAGCTGGGGTACTTATACACCTTCCCCAGCGCCACTGGCTGAGGCCTACTTCCCGGGTATATTCTTATGGGCCACAGCCAGGCTGCAGGGTTTTCTGTAATTCAGGGACCAGGTTGGTGGGGAGTGAGCCCTGGGAAATGAATCTGGACACTGCTAGTTGGAGGATGGCAAGAAGGTACTAAAGGTTTCTAGAAAAATGGGCACAACAGGGAGATCATTTAATACCCAGGATATTGCTGGGCACGGTGGTGCGTGTCTGCAGTCCCAGCTACTCAAGAGGTTGAGGTGGGAGGATCGCTTGAGCCCAGGAGTTCTGGGCTGAAGTGTGCTATGCCAATCATGTGTCTGCACTAAGTTTGGCATCAATATGGTGACCCCCTGGGAGCAGGGGACCACCAGGTTGCCTAAGGAGGGGTGAGCCGGCCCAGGTTGGAAACGGAGCAGGTCAAAACTCCCATGCTGATCAGTAGTGGGATCGCTCCAGTGAATAGCCACTGCACTCCAGCCTGGGCAACATAGCAAGACCCCATCTCTTTAAAAAAAAAATACCCAGGATATTAGCAAATCCACAATGACTGGCACCCACCCTGCAAAAATACCTGTTGAACACTGCTAGAGGGCAGGGGCTGAATCTTTCTTGCCTTTGACCTTTCAGCTGAGCTGTACCACTATACCCAGGGTGTCCAAATAGCCCAGGCAGACATATTTTCACCCTGCTGGAGGCCATGGGTCTCCATGGGGAGGAAGGAAGGACGGAAGACACAAATTAAAGCCATCAGAAACTTCTACCAACAGGGACCTAATCCTTTCAAGTTCTAATCACTACGAACCTTTCATTTCATTTCAGGAATTCACCGCAGCGTTCTGAAAATAAATGAACAAAATGAAAGAACCATTTGGCAGTGGTTTGCGTGGATTGCAAATCACCCGTGCGGATCTTTTCCTGATGTGGCTCTCAATGTTCCCAAGGAAAGTGTCTGGCTTTAGACAAAACATAGACAAAACTGGATAATCATAGCACTGACAAACAATTAACACTAAAAGAGACGTCTTAACTGAGAGTTTTAGAAGTCACTTTTCCTATAGTCTTCCTAACAGACAGGGAAATGGAAGTACCCAGGAGAGAAGACTCCTCAGCACCAGTGGCAGCCGAGCTGGTGAGGACAGCAAGGCCAAGGAGGCCCACAGCAGAGCCCTGGGCTCCCTCCCTGCTGCCCCTGCAGGAGATGGCAGCAGAGGGCTTGCAGCAGCTTAGAGGGGACTATTGGCTCACAGCCTTTGTGTGAAAAGCTATTGTTCAATAACATTTTAGGACTGCACAGCGTTTTAACAAGGGGAATTTAACAAGAAAAATGTCCTTCAGGGTTCCTTTCCAAGATGGGCAAGCCACGTTCACTGTTCTTCCCCCAGAGAGAAAGCTCTTTCCTGAGGTGCTTTATTGTCGTCTTTCGTATGATTAAGAGAAAAGAAAAATAGCTGGATTTGTTTATTTAAGGACAATTATAGATCGAGAACAATTTTTTTAAAAAAGAGAGGGCTGGGCACAGTGGCTCATGCCTGTAATCCCTACACTTTGGGAGGCCAAGGTGGGTGGATGATCTGAAGTCAGGAGTTCAAGACCAGCCTGTCCAACATGGTGAAATCCTGTCTCTACTAAAAGTACAAAAATTAGCTGGGCATGGTGACACACATCTCTAATCCCAGCTACTTGGGAGGCTAAGGCAGGAGAATCGCTTGAATCCAGGAAGAAAGAGGTTAATGTAAGTTGAGATCTCGCCACTGCACTCCAGCCTGGGCGACAGTGCGTGACTATATCTCAAAAAAAAAAAAAAAGAGAGAGAGAGAATGAAATTGCATTTGAGGCTGGGAGTCTTCTCTGAGGCTGGTCTTCTCAAAATTCAGACCCTGGAGGCACAGGCAGCTCCGGCATCGAAGGGCGTGTGGCCGAGCTCTCAGTTTTTCCATGGCTTTTATTGTAGGAACTAATTAGTTTTCTTCATTTAGGTTCTTTTTGGGAAATGATTTGGAAAACCAGTCATGTTGCCCTCAGAATCACAGGAACTCAATCCCATAATCAGGAAATTGAAGTTCCTTCAATAGCACCAAACAAAAACCAGCCTCAGTGAAACATCGCCCCTTGGGAGGCAGACATCTGGAAAACGACCCATCCCTCCTACAGGGTGCCTCTCTGAAGTGCAGAATCAGAGGCCACCATTCGCACTCACCTCTCTTAAGACTCTGTAAGGAATGAATGGCTGTCCATTGCAGAGTTCAGTGATACAAGGCAAATTTGGGCTGCAGGATCCACCATTCCTGTGTGGCCAAAAGCCTCCCTCCTCTGAGCACCAGGCTTCTCACTTGTGCATGAAGTCGTGGTTCCAACTCCATCTCAACATGCCGTGAAAATAGATAAGGAGGGAAAAAAACACACAGGAAAACTCCTTGCCCAGTAAAGAAGTGATGGTTAGTCACTCCGTGGATAGTCTGCAGGCTCCAGGCCAAATCATGCCAAATGGGAAATTGTCTCGTAGAGCTGAATCCTTCTTTGAAATCTCATTTATGGTCATCAAGTTCTACCAGTTATCCTGTGCTCCCACAACACGCAGACCAGCGTGACAGGACTGTGACAAGGACAAAAGGGATCAAGACACAAAACCGTGAAGGCATCATGTGTGGGTCCCTTTCACCATCTGCCCACTCAGTTCCTTTCACCCACTTGGGAGGGGCCCTTTTCCCCTCTCTTCCTTGCTCACTGCTGGTCACGGCTCTTATTTCCTTCTGTCTTCCTCCGGCTCCACTCCTTATATCAAAATCTGCTTTCCAAAAAAAAAGGACTCTGGTGCTTATCCATAATAGGGTGTAAATGACTGATGGCTCAAAACTCCCTAGAGAACCTTTCAGTTTCCCCAAGGCTCCAAGCCTTTAAGCAATGAGGCTGCTCTAGTGGGATTTCTGCCATCATTGTTCAAGGCAAGAGATGGTGTATGGGCTGGAAGTTCTATTCAGTATGTCCAAAGTCACTTTCTGTACGTCAGGCTCTGTCTGGATCAGTGAATAGGAGCCACAGATGTCATTTGAAATTTTCTAGTGACAGCATCAAAAAACATCGTTATCAGAAACAGGTAAAATTGATTCTAATAATATATTTTATTAAACCTAATATATCCAAAATATTAGTTCAACATATAATTCATATGAAAAATATTAAGTTATTGTGCATTCCCTTCCTCATACTAAATCTTCCAAACCCAATGCCTTTTATGTTTGCAGCACATCAGTTTGCAGTAACCACATCTCAAGTGTTCAGTTGCCACCTGTGGCCAGTGACCACCACACTGGACAGCCGAGGGCTAAACAGATGACCGCGTAAGACACTCCCAGCTTTGACAAACTGCTCGATACATAGCCAGTAAGACTACCCCTTCTTCCACGATGCCTCTTCTTCCTCTGCCATCCCCTGCTCTACTGCTCCTCCTCACAGCTAACATTCAGGGAGCACCTCCAGGACACAGCCCACTGAAGCCTTACAACTACCCTACAGGGCAGGTAGAGGTGAGAAGAGGAGGGACACGGAAGTTGAGAACTCGGCAGCAGTCCCCAGCCGAGAAGCAGTGAAGCTGGGATGAAGGGCTAAGAAATGATCACAAAGTGAGGCTCAAAAAAGCACACGGAGGGACAAGGCAGGCGCTCAAGCCACCTGAGAACGTGGATATCATACATACATGTAGGTCCCTTGACTGGCAGAGGGACTGGGAACAGCAGGATCACAAACCCTGTCTCCCCAACCAACTGTCTGTCCTCTTCTTCCAAACGAAGTCTTACAAAGCAGGAACCCCTAGTCAGACAGCCCTAGGTGGCTCTGTGCCCAGACAACCAGTACTACAAGAATGCAAAGGGAGAGAGGACACAAGCCTGCCTTCCAGGGGCATACAATCTAGTTGGGTAGATCATGAAAATACACCACATAACTCAGCCCTGACAGTCAGTAAACACGCTAATAATTCAGGATAATCCAGGAAGGCTTTGTGGAGGAGCAGGGATTGAAGCCAAGCCTGGAAGGCGGGCAGGAAGGCAGAAGGTGCTCCAGGCGGAGGGAGCTGCTTCAGCTAAGGCGTGCAGGTGAAAAGCGTGGGAGACCAGTACTGGGGGCTGTGTGAGGTGAGCCCTGGTGACTGAGGGTCCCGGCCAGCACATGAGGTTTTGTGAATAGGCCTGAGGCTCCCTGCATCGGGTGCCGGTCCTGACCCCTACACTCTGGCTTATTCATCATCCCACCCTCCAGTCTCTTGCCAGGTGGACAAAACACAGCATGATTTCTGCTCATCAATAGCCATCGACGTTCTAACTGGGTAGCCCAGTTAGGGAAGACAGTTGTGTAAGTGGGGAGGGGGGGGCTCAGAAGAGATTTAGGATAGAGATTAAGTTGATTCCCTTGGGAAAATATCCCCACATGAACCACAGGCTGCCAACCCTCAACAGTTGAGTCCCTATTGCAGTTCTAGTTTGCTGAGTGGGAGATATTTGTTCCCCAACATATATGGTGATTTATGTCAAAAAAAAACAACAAAATGTCCCCAGTTATGCAGGAGGCTGAGGTGGGAGGATTGCTTTATCCTGGGAAGTTGAGGCTGCAGTGAGCTGTGATCGCACCACTGCACACCAGCCTGGGTGACAGAGAAAAACTCTGTCTCAAAAAATAGGAAAAAAAAAATGCAAAATGCAAGTGGCTGAAATAAAAGCAGAGGGCAATCAATTTTCAAACTCCATGTCTTCAGGGCTTTGGATCCCTTTCCTGCCTACCTTTCTCTCTGATCTCTCCTAAGTGTCAGCTCTTACTCCTTCCCACTCTTAGGAGGAGAGCTTCTGTCCCAGCATTCCCAGAAAATACCTGGAGTTCCCTTTGCATGGATCACACACACACCCCTCTGCCACTGGCCTCTCAGGCCAGGATGACCACATGCCTGATCTCTCAACCTCAGCCATGTCCTCCTCCCGGGATCTGAGATTGATGTGGGTTCACCAAAAACCCCTGGAGATCCTGCCCCAAATATTGTAAAGAGGCATGAAGAATGGATGAGAAGATACTGGGAAGCAACCATCAGTTGTTCACTAGACACCACCTCTAGGTGTGTACATCTTGCCCAGGTTTTAGGGAGAAAGTATTGTAGGATTTGGTTTGGTTTCCAAACATTTACCATGGGTGACACTTTTTGGGAGCAGTTTTGCTTTCACAATCCAGTTTCCCTTCCAATTATTCACAGCATAGTAAACCACACTAAACATAAATGTCACAAAATAGAAAACTCTATGGCAGGGTTTCTAGTCCTTGACAGTATGGATATTTTCATTGAGACAATTCTTTGCCATGGAGCTGTCCTGTGCAGTATGCTCAGTAACACCACCGGCCTCTACCCACTACACACCAGGAGCAAGCCGTGACCATCAAAAATGTCTCCAGATTTTGCCAAATGTCCCCTGGTGGGAACAAAATTGCTCCCAGTTAAGAACCGCTTCCCTCTTTGGGATGCAGCCGTGGCCACCCAGTCAGGTTCAGGAAGAAAATACTGCCTGGGGTCAGGGCCATGCTTGAGGGCCAGCCAGGCTTGGGCTGGAATAAGTGGCTGTGTCATCCTAAGCTGGCAGGTTCACTTCTTCTCACCAGCAGCTTGGCAACAGTGAAGTACCTGGGGTTGTGAACCCCACTGGGTTGTAAATCATGCCAGACCACATACAGGCATGCACACATGACAACATTTTGGTCAATGGATAGCGTATGCAATGGTGGTCCCATGAGAATTCTATTTTCCACTGTCCCTCTTCTATGTTTAGATACACAGATTACCACTGTGTTCCAATTGCCTACAGATATTCAATTCGATCACATGCTGGACAGGTTTGCAGCCGAGATATATAGTAGGCTATACCACACAAAGTAAGTCATTCTGTAATGTTCACACAAGGATGAAATCATAGTGATGCATCTCTCAGAATGTGTCCCCATCATTAAGCAACACATTACTATAGCCCTCACTAAAAAAAAGGTAGTTATCACTACCATTAGCTATTTCCTAGCACTGCAATAAAAATGGATATGCTTTTTAGTCTGTGTGAATGCTATTTGCAGGGTAGTGGGGAAAGTTTGTTTGTTCTTTTTTCTTTTAAAACGGAAGCCCTGCTTTGGAAGAGCAACAAAGAAAATTCTGCTGCTGTTTCTGTGGTTAGACCTCCTTGAGTTTTCCCTCTTTAAACACAGCCACTCCTTGTCCTTTAGAAAGGAATGCGAGGAGAAACAAAAGTCAATCAACCTGCTGGTTGGCTTTCGGCGAGGCTGCGCAGTGACAGAGCTGGGTGGCCGCCCAGAGCCCGCCTGCAGCCCGCAGCCGGCCCAGCTCAGGCTCAGACACGCGCGCTGGCCGGGCAGCTGCGCGGCAGGCCCCGCATTCTCAGTCTGCGATAAACAGCTCAGGCTCTGTCTCTCCCTGTGTGGTCCCAGGCTGCAGGGGTCCCGGGGCTGCCGGCCGTACATGTTTCTCATGCTAGAGAAGGCCATTCAGGATTGCAAATCTGCCATAAATAACTAACCCCTCTTCCAGATAAAAGCCTGTGTTCGCTCCAAAATGTTGACGTTTGCTTTGCTTCCTTCTCCCCTCCACCCTCTCTTTTTTTAAAAAAATTATGTTCAGTGTCAATCTACACAAGAACGTTGAAAATACCCAACGGCAGTGATCAGGAACTTTGGAGTTTCCCAACATGACATGGAAATCTGGGAAACCGTACGGGGTGACCACACTCTAATTTTATGACCCCCACTTTATTGCCAGTGCAGAGGCAATAAAGAGAAATAATAAATGAAACAGCATGCTGGAGCTCGAGAAACAGCACCCCCGACCGAAGCTGCGCGGGGCGAGGCGCTGAGCCTTTCTGTGCAGCAGCTTCCTCTTTCCAGGGAAGGGAATGCTAACGTTCCCTCCAACACAGATTCCAGGTGGCTTCATAAAAAGATATGGCGAAGGCAGCTTTTGCGGTGAGCCTGCGCAGAAGTTAGCTGCATCAATACCGAGCATCTCAGATGGGAAGGCGGGCAAAAGGGTTAGGGTTGGGGCTGGGGTGAGATTGGGGGCAGGACTGGGTTAGGATTAGGCTTGGCATTAGGGTTGCGGTGAGAAGTAGGGTAGGGTTAGGGTTGAGATTAAGGTGGATTCTCAACCGGGTAACCCAGCACACTAAAATCTTAAAGCAGCTGAAAATAAAAGTAAATTGTTTAGCTTATGTGTTAATTCACAATACAATCATTCTAAGTAAAGTCAGTGTTAAATTCTTGATTGTTAGCATATTTTTATGTCAGAATTTGTTCCACTACATTTTTACATTAAAAAGAAAAGATTCCTATATCCTCATCAAAAATTTTTTTCAGAAGAGCATTTTGTAAATTAAATTCTCATCTCTGGCACTTATTTCTCCCGTTGGGAAGTTATATGAATCACACACACACACAAAAATGAAATCCTCGGTATGTGGGAACTATTGGCAATGAACTGCTATTTCTGTTTTTCAGATTTCAGAATTATTCTTGTTTAACTAAGATATTCTGCCTGTATTAAAACTAATTATGTCCACATATTCATAAAAATAATGTGTAATCAGACCAGTGAAATGAGAAGCCCATATTACTGGTTTTAAATTTTTTTAATTCCATAAAATCATCATAGTGTTGACTCTTAGTGACTATTAAATAAGTTATTCCAACATGGAATCACTGAACAACAGAAAATTGAGATAAAAATAATAGACTTACATGCACACACGTATATATCTATGAATATTTTAGAAAAGCTGATTTAATAGACGTAACTCAAGTATGCTCCAGAAAATATTTAACAGTAAGTCGTAAAGTGTGTCCAATTAAATGTAAAAGGAACAACATGTAGTGAATGAATTCCTAAAGGTGGAAATCTACATTCCCAGTCTCAGCTGTTGGCGCTGACTTCTTCTGGGAGATGCTTCGAGTGCACCGCATTAGACACAGAACTCAGGGGTCTGCTGAGGTCCCTACCGTGACTCTTAACTCACTCCCATCACCTCTGATTCATGGTTGGCCGTCCTGACTTTGTCCTCAGGCCCCTCACCTTTGGAAATGAGGATGCTATCACATGGCCAGTTTAAGACCCAGTTATAAAACATAAATGAAATCAGAGGAGCCCAATTCACATACCACTAGGAACAGCCACACAGAATCCTCCTAAGAGGTTGTCCTGGAGCAGTATAGCTCCATCCCCACCGTCATTTTGCCAGAGGTTTTTCTCCTTTGTTTTGGGGTTTTCCTTAGACTCATTTATGAACTCATTTTGTGACACACACGAAAGGGGCCAAGCCAGAAATCACCCGGCCCACACAGAGACTTGGCACTAACACAGCTTTTTGTTCTCACACACTTTCACTTTGAAGGAAGCTGATGAATTTTTACTTCTGGTATTTGGAAACGCTGCCCATATTTCTGTCTCAGAATGGAATCAGGCCTCAAAATCGAGAAGACACAGAAGCCAGAGCCTGTCAGAGTCTTGCAGCAACTCTGGGCTTGGGAAGATGCTGGCTTTGGTCTGTGGCCTTGGGCCTCCAACAGCAGCTGAGAGTCTTTTAAACACTCTGAGCTGTGTTTTCATAGGAGTCCCTGAGGAAGTGATCTTTAGGGAATATTCTTATGAGCACCCCTGTCCCCCAACTAGCCTATGGCCACAGGGCTGAAGGGGGTCTCCTCCCGGTCACTGGTTCACAGCCCCATGTCAGCCTTGGCTGAAGAACTGGGCCTTCTGCAGATGACCACAAACTCCAGGGTGCAGGGGTCAATAAGGAGAGCTGGGGGTCCTGCCAGCCATTCTGCTTCTATGTATCCACCCTTTCTATTCCTCAGGCATCCTTGTATTTCATCTCAGAGGTGAAATGCAGGCCACAGGATCGCCTCACCTCTTGATCTGCAATTCCTTCTCTACTCCCAGGTGTCTATTTAGGACACTTATGGGACCCAAAGATAGATCCTACCTGGGCTCATCTCAAATATACCACAGGGCTGGGTACAGTGGCTCATGCCTGTAATCCCAGCGTTCTGGGAAGTGGGCAGATCACTAGAGGCCAGGAGTTTGAGACCAGCCTGCCCAACATGGCGAAACCCTGTCTCTACTAAAAATACAAAAATTTGCTGGGCGTGGTGGCATATGCCTGTCATCCCAGCTGTGCAGGAGGCTGAGGCATGAGAATCACCTGAACCCAGAAGGTGGAGGTTACAGTGAGCTGAGATCGTGTCATTGCACTCCAGCCTGGGTGACAGAGTAAAACTCTGTGTCTAAATAAATAAATAATTTTAAAAAATGCATCACCAGCCCTCAATGTACTCATAAATTGAAGTCCTCGGGTAAAACTACCATTTTAGGTCTCACTGGCTAACCAAATCTCTGCCTCCACCACACTCTGGGTTTGCAGATAACTGGTAAGAGGTTATCTTTCTTTAATGTTGAATCCGACAGAGGATCACCCTCCCGAGGCTCCCTCAAGGAGATCTTCTCCATCAAAGATGGGTTGAAAAAGAGAGGCAGGGACCTGCAGCAAATAACACTTTGTTCCAGATACCTATTGCTTCTCAACAAACTACTTCAATACTTAGCAGATTAAAACAACCACCATGTTGTGGTATCTCATGATTTTATGGGTTGGATTTTATTGCCAGGAATTTGGGCAGGGCTCAGCAGAGCAATTCTTCTGTTTCATGTGGCAGCCATGAAGGTCACTCAGTGGTATTCAATGGGCAGATGGCTTCATCGCACATCCAGCACCTTGGCAGAGTGGTTGGAAGGCTGGACTCAACTGGGACTGTTGATCAGGGTGCCCGTTTGGCCTCCCTGGCACAACTGATTCAGGAAAGCTGAACAGGGGCCCAAGGGTACCAGGCAGCTCAGGGCTCCAAGGGTTCATGCTCCAGCCTCACTTCATATGATCCAACCTAGAAGTCACGTGTCATCACTCCGACATACTCTATTGACCAAAACAGTCACAGCCCTTCCTAGATTCAAGGGATGGGGACACGGATCCCATCTCCCCACATGTAAGACGTGTCAAAAACTTTATGAGGCATCATCTGCTGGTTCCAAGAGCTGTTACCTCAGAATCCTGGATTTTCTAATCTCAGTGGCTGGAGAGTTTAGTACGACCTACCTACTTTCCCACCTTAGAGAGCTCCTCGTGGAAATGCCCGTACCTCCCACCCAGCCACTACCCGTACCTGCAGGTATGTGCCACCAGCGACTTATAGCAGGCTCTTCTTCAGAAACATGGTTTAACAAAACTTGTTCAAGCCCCTTAAGACACGTGCTAATGAAATGAATCTTCTTAAGTTCCTGGGTTGAAAACCTCAATGACTTCCTACTGCACACAGAATAAAATCCAAACTCCTTACTGCAAACTCTAACAGCCTGTTAGCCCACCCTTGTCTGCCTCTTTATGCCTTCATTTTCTAGTTTCTTTCCCCACTGTCCTCTCCAGCCACACTGGCCTTCTTCTCTCCAACTCACCAAGCTATTCTCACCTTAGGGCCTTTGCATATCCTGTTACTTCTGCCGAGAATGTCTGTCTCTTCTTCTTTACTTAGCCAAGTGCTTTGAATCTTTCAGGTATATCCCAAATACCATGAACTCAGACTTCTTCCCCATTTTACTTTTTCTTATACTACTCCAGTCTACTGACTTCACACAGGCATCTAACATTGCCCCATGAATGAATGTTAATCTGCATGAGAGTAGTTCATCTGTATTCCTTGCACTCTGCTCTGTTCCTGGCACATGGCAGACACTCAACTGATACTGATTGAGTGAATGAATGAAAGAATAAGTGAATGAATTTTCCTAGGTAACTTCTCAACCTCACTGGCAGGCCTTCCCTCTTTTGGGCTTAAATTGAGATATCAGAACAACTGGATCAGAACCCTCCACCCACCAAAATCACTTGAAGGGTGTTATAGTCAATCCATCTCATGCTTCCAGCTGTGCCTGGGCCCAGACAAGTGGGAAACTGGGTAATGCCTTTCCATATGTACCCCAGGAACAAAATGCAAATGTGGGCCCAGGAAAAGTCTGGGTGTTGAATAGTGCTCCAACGTACTTCTGCACCTTAAGCCAATAGCATACCTGGTCATCTCTGAGAATCCATGAACGAAATTTGTAAATGAATCTTCATTTGCCTAGAAGGTCCGTTAAGACTGCTTAACCTTAACAAGAGACAGTAGAGCCAGATAGCCAGTGGTGATACTTTGCACTTCACACTTACTTCAACTTGGACACTTACTTAACCCTCGTGTTTCTCAGTTTCCTCAGCTACCAAATGGTGTTGGGTCAACAACAACAACAGTACCTGACTCATGAGACTGTTATGAGAATTGAAATATATGGAAAGGACTTAACCACATGTCACGTAGTAAATGATCAATAAGTATCAGTTGATTATTCACCTGATTTTCAAAGCCTTTTACAAGCCAGCCCCCACCTACCCTGATACAAACCTTCTCTCCTTTACTCAGTTTACCTGACCCTCTGCCCAAGCCAGACTCATCTTCTTACTCTCTGAGACTCCACAATGTGGGTTTCAACATCCACGTATTTTCCCCATGCTGGGAATCTGCCTCTGCATAGCTGGCCTGATTCCTGCGGCCACACCACATAGCCAATTTCAGCTTTCCTCTCTGATTCAGCACAAACCCCAACCTCTTTAAGCTATAAAAAGTTCTTTTCTTCCTCCAAAGCCCTCTATATGATAGCATAAGATATACAATTCACTGATCAGTTAATCCTGTGACATCTATGGTTTCTGGTTATTTAAATCCTTTGTCAGTTCACTTTTCATAACTAGAGGTCCCGTCTCCTCAGCTTGACCAAGTCTCCTAGAGAACATCACTACTGGATGTGCTAGAGAACAGGAACTTGAAATATTAACCTTGAATTTCCATGATTACTACCAGGAATTTGTCCAGTACATTTTAGACACAACTGGACAAATAGCCTTAATAAAGCTTGAAGTATATGAAGGCACTCAAGTCCAATCAGAAGAGAGGGTTTTAAATAGTAGCTTTCCTGTTGACAGCACCACAGATCTCATCCGTCTCTCTTTAAATAGTCAGCTTCCCGGCATGCATCCTCAGAGTAGAGAGGGAAAGAAGTGATCACATCCACTGCCAATATCTTGACTCTAGGACTTGTACTTACCTGGTTTTAAAAATTAAAGCTAAAAGGACTCATGATTGTGTGAAGCAGAGTCCACATCACCCAACAGTTCGACTCTATAGAGAGAAATAATGACAAGCCCCAAGCAGAGAGTTGAACAGCCAGCAACTCAAGAAAGAAGTGTCAACTTAGGGACTGAATGACAGACCACAGCCCTGCTGAGAAGGAATCTAGAGAGCTTGAGGATAAAGAGGATTAATCAGTAACAAGAATGTCTTGAGGCTAAATGTGGCTGGTAGAACTGGGGCAACTGTCCTCATGGATAACCTGTTTTGCTTTGAGTCGTTTTTCGTTTTGGTTTTGGTTTTCTTTCATATATGGTTTTTAAAATTTAGAACTGCAGCTAAACTCAGCACAATCTTCCTTGCAGCAGTCACTTGCCCAGTTTCTTAGTCTGTTTTGTGTTGCTGTAACAGAATCCCTGAGACTAGGTAATTTGTGAAGAAAAGAGGTTTATTTGGCTCATGATTCTAGTGGCTGGAAAGTCCAAGATTGGTCAGCTGCATCTGGTGAGGGCCTCAGGCTGCTTCCACACATGGCAGAAAAATGGAGGGGAGTGAGTGTGTGCAAAGAGATCACACGGTAAGAGAGGCAGCAAGAAAGGGCAGCTAAGAAAGCCAGACTTTTAAAAAATCTAATCCATTCACAAGAGCAGCAGGAACTCACTCGCTACTGAGGGATCCGCCCTCATGACCCAAACACCTCCCATTAACCCCTACCTCCCAACACTGCCACACTGAGATTAAATTTCAGTGTGAAATTTGGTGGAGACAAATTAAACCTCAGCACTCAGCATTACAACAACTTATTCCTAACACACTCCTGGAAGGTGCCTGGGAGTTTCCTTTTATATTCTTACTCTTCTCAGAATTGGTCTCTGGTCAGAATCCTACTCTGTGAACCATGGGTAGGCTGGGAACCCTGTGGTGTAAACACCTTGCAGACTAGAATTCATCCAAACCTTCTGGAATACCTATAGGGAATTAGGACAGTTTTCTGTTCTCATATTTAAGTATTTCCTGGGGCACATCTCCACCTGAAAAGGCCAAATAGCCTAGCCTTCTACCTTTGCCAGACTGCAATGAGATGACCAACCCTTATGCAGGAGTGGTATCAGAGCAGGTAGAGTGGGGAACCAGGACCTTAAAGCCACTGCACAGTGACCGGCCTCTCCCACATACACACACACACCCCCAAAGTGTCAGTGGAGACCATGAAGGGAGCTCAGACTCCCATCCCCACCCAGCAGTAATGAGGCAGCTCTCCCCTTCCCACTGAAGTGGCATCAGAGGAGGCCAAGTGGAGTGTCTGGATTTTCACTTCCATTCAACAGTAAAAGGGCCATATAACCCATAGTGTCAGAGGAGGCCATGTGGGAGCAGTAACAAGACAACCCTCCCTATCCCAGACAGGGTGGTCTCAGTGGATCCCTAGTGGGAAGCCTGAAGTTTTGAAATTTAAATATGATTTAAATGCAAGAGACTCAGTGGCCCCGGCCTGATGATGGAAGGGGAAGTGGTATTGTGATTAGGCTAGCAGGACTAGTTTCTCAATGTGAGCCTGTCCCACTGTCTTATAAGACCTCATTCATTTGACTAGACAGCTCTACACTGTAGCCACACCTGCAAGCATAATGCCAACTGTAACCTGAATGTTCAGACCTCTCCACTTAGGCAATTGTCAGAGGCTCACTTTCCTATGTCTCCAGCTGAGTCCTCTATTTTACCAGACCCAAAATCAATGCCCACCAATGCCTGTGGAGTTGGGATTTTATCTTAAGCACAATGGGACACCACTGGTGTGGTTTAAGCGGGGTCGTTAAATTTGATTTCTGTATTTCACACTTGGCTCTTTTAGAGTTCTGAGGGTCACAGATCTTCAGGAGGGGCAAGAGGGACCACGAGGAGCTCAGCAAAGGCCGTGGTCAGGTGGTAGACGAGGGTGGCCTGGATAAATGGTAGTAGAAACCATGAAGAATGACCAAATCTACGGCACATTTTAGGGTAGAGCCAGAAGGAGCTGTTGTTGGATTGGACATGGAGTGTGAGAAAAAATGAGGAAGTGGTATTTCCAGTCAAAGCACAGAATGGGGAAATCATTAACTGGGCTGGGAAAGGCCAAGGTGGGCGTGGGATTGGAGGTGAGGCAGGAATGATGTTTTAGATGCCTTCAGTCTGAGATGCCTATTAGAAATCCACACTTTACAGAGAAAATAAATAACACCATCAGTTGGGCACTTCCTCATCTTCCACCATCTGATCTAGACTCCAGAAGCAACTCTGTGCCCCTCCCTGTCCCCTCCTATTGCCATGGAGGAAGGCCCAGGCATCCACTTCCATCCTCTACCTTACGTCCTCTCACCCCCACAAGGCCTTGCGCTCTAGAAACATTCTCCTCTCTGTTTTGGAACGCTGTGCTCTCCTGGTTTTATTCTCACCCCCAGCCATTCTTCTAGACCCATTTTGTTGGCTTTTCCTTCCTCTACCAGACCTCTAAGCCTTGAGGAGCTTGAGGACTCATCCACGCTCCAACCTAGTGATATCATTCAGTTTCGTGATTCTACATTGCATTTATACCCTGATGCCTCTGCATTTTTTTCTCTATCACCACCTCTCTCCTGACCTCCAGACTTACCTAGCCTGCCGCCTATTCGACATCTCTCCTCAGATAACTTGGGAAAGAAGAAAGGAATGGTAAAGGTCTGAGGCAAGAAGAAATGTGTGGAACAGCCCGATGACTATAACAAGGGCAAGCCTCGTGGAATTGCTAGGCGTGGTGCCATCTGATGTTTGAAGTAAAGCCAGTCATTTCTGTTTAGCAATTTTCAATTTTCTCCAGCTGCTTAGGAATAGGAACAAAAAAGGCAGACAACTGGGTCCAACCAAGCTTGGGGTCTTCAAGTAGAGTACTTCTGTTTGGATTACCACACAGCAAAACTCCTCAAAACTTAGTGGCTCTAAAGAACAGTGGCTTGATTCTGTCTCAAAGGTCAGGAATTCAGGCAGGCCTCAGCTGGTTGCTTCTTATGCTCCCCGTAGCATTGGCAGAGGTCTCTCAATGTGACTTAGCTGGCGGACGAGCTGGTCTGGAGCATCCAAGACACCTTTCCTCACAGGTCTGTCACCTTGAGATGGCAGGAAGGCTGGGACCGTGAGGACCACTGGGACGACTGACTCGAGAGCCTATATAGTTTTTCCAAATGGAAGTTTCAGGGTAATTGGATTCCTTACTTGATTGGCTGATTTCCCCAGAGGAAGGTTCTCAAAGGGGCCAGGGGACAGCTGTGGAGCCATTTCTAAGCTAGTGCTGTAACTTCTACTGCATTATTTTATTTTATTTTTACTTTTGTAGAGACAGGGTCTTGTCATGTTGCCCAGGCTGGTCTCGAACTCCTGGCTTCAAGCAATCCTCCCACCTTGGCCTCCCAAAGTGCTGGGATTATAGGTGTGAGCCACCATGTCCAGCCCACTGCATTCTTTTAGGTATAATGAAGTCATATGGCCAGTCCAGATTCAACAGCAAGGAATCAGACTCCACTTCTCAATGGGGAAGAGCAAGGTAACGTTTTGAAAAAGTGAGTGGAAGGACCACCTTTGGAAGATACAGCCTGCCACACACAAGACAGAGGAGAGCCAGGACAGGGCACAGAGGGTTTTTGAAGGGAATGATTATACACATGGCCACAACATCTACGTGGGGGATGAGTTAGGGAAAGCCTTTGACAGGCAAAGTATAGGGTTTGGTGGGTTAGAGGCTTTGATGAGATTGAGGAATCTTAGCAGCCAGGAGACTAGAGCAACAGGGAATGCTCGCCAGAGACTGGAATGCTTGAAAATGAGGTTTGGATAAAATGACCTCTGTGAATGACAGCACTCAGTGTGTGATCATAGAGGTGCATGTTTGCCATGGAGGGGAAGAAAGGGTCCTTAGTGGTGCAATGTCAAGGAAAAATAGCTAAGGAGTTGGATGGCTGCTCCACTTGGATATCGAACTCCCTGTGATTGAGGACATGAGTGGGGGTGAAGAGGGAGGTCAGGTGCTGAAGTCTGTCACCAAGAGGCCAGGCCCAGGAGTCACCGTGAGGCTAAGCTGGAGCGTGCATGGCTAGATGGCTTGATTTTTGACCAGGAGAGGATAGAGACCATCTAGAAACAGAAATGAGGGGTACACAGAAATGAGGGGTACAGAGGCCACCCAGCTCCACTGCCAGCCACGAGGGCCTCCGCGGCAGCCAGCAGGGAGCTCAGTCCCTAGGCTAGGCCAGGTCCCACAAAGGCCAGAATCAACAAGGACGCAAGGAGTAGATGGAGGGTTAGGGGAAATTGGTTTATCCCAGACTGCAAGCCTCACAGAGACTGGGAGAGAGCTGGGAAAAGAAGTCAGACAGCCGCGTGCAGTGGCTCATGCCTATAATCCCAGTACTTCGGGAGGCTGAGACGTGAGTATTGCCTGAGTCCAGGAGTTTGAGACCAGCCTGGGCAACGTGGTGAAACCCCATCTCTACTAAAAATACAAAAATAAGTCGGGCACAGTGGCAGACACCTATAGTCCCAGCTGCTCAAGAGGCTGAGGTGGGAGAATCACCTGAGCCTGACGGGTTAAGGCTGCAGCGAACCAAGATCGTACCACTGCCCTCCAGCCTAGGCAGCAGAGTGAGACTCTGTCTGAAATTTAAAAACAAAACAAAAAACCAAAAGGGAGGGTGCAGAGGAGCCAAAAGGGGGTGGGTGAGGCCAGGAAGCCTGAGGGTGACTGCAGAGGCCACTGCAGAAGAAGTAGACAAGAACAGGAGGCAGCCAGAATTTGCCTGGACAGGAGCTGGAAAGAAGGGGAAATCAAGCCTGCAGCCCCGAATACCTTCCTCTGAGGAAGTCCGCTTTCTCCCAAGGCCACGCGGGAAGCATCAGGGTCACCTCCAGCCTCACTCCGGAATGCAGGCAGAGCTCCTAAGGGGAACCTACTCCCTAGCCCAGTTTTCTCTTCTCCAAAAAGTCTGTCCCTCCCTTCAGATGAGGAAGCCCAGGCCTCCGGGCCTGCTCCTCTGTCTTCCTCCTGCTGAGAGACTCTGCTCAGGAGACTGGAGGGCTCAGGGCTTGTCTGTGACTTCAGAGGGAGCTGAGTGGAACGTGACTGCTTCCATCCAGCTGTGGCCAGCTTGCCCCAAAAACAGCCAAAAGCAAACATCACGCCGCAGGAGGGCTGATTTCATTCCTCAGATGCTCCTTTCTTATCTGTGCGAGAGGTCACGTCCCTTCTACTACTGGGATGTTGGCCATATTTCCTAGGAAATAATAAGCTTGGCATCATTTTGCTAAGTAAACATCCATGCCTCCCTGCCCTGGGTGACATCACAAAGTGTCCTCATTGGAACTGTCCTCATCCATTCATTCGTCCAACAATACTTAATGAGCGCCTGCTACGTGCCAGGCCTTGTCCTACATGCTGGGGAGATGCAGTGAACAAAATGGAGGAAAAAAACAAAAACAGATTAAAAAAAAAAAACCTCTATCCTTGTGGAGTTTGTACTCTAATGAGGCAAGAGAGAAAGTACTTTTTAAATAATAACAAAACAAAATGAGAAGGACAGCAGCTTGTTAGCAGGTGACACGTGCTAAGGACAAAGCAGGGCAGGGGCAGGAGCATGGGAGTGGGCGTGTGTGCCTGGGAAGGCAAAGCCTGGAAGAACGTGCTCCAGCACGACCAGTCCACTCCCGTACAGGCCGTCAGCCCCTCTCTTGGCTGCACCCTGGGGAAAGATGAAGTTCCCATGCACACCAGCCCCTCACCCTCGGACAGGGGCTGGCTGGGGAAACCAGCACAGCTGCCTCTGTTCTCATGAAGGAGGCACCATCTCCGGCTGCTCACCGTGCCCAAGGTCCTGCTTCTCCCACCGCCCTGCCTTCTAACAGCCACCCCCTGAGCCACGTGTGCACATTGCTCATGAGCTCGGGGTCCACGTCAGAGGGATGGAGGAAAGCCTTCCTCCTTAAGCCTTCCTGCCGCAGCCTCCTTCTGGTGGCTGGGCCTTCCTGCAGAGCTGCCTTCTGTCACTCACATGCATTTCCTCAGGTGTACTTGGTGCCCGTCATCCCCATCTTCTCGCTCCCAGAACAATTTCACCTCCCTCTGTCTCTCTATTCCAGCTGTGCGCTGTTGGGTAGAAGGATACGCAGATGAGGAATCCTGATTTCACCTATATGCTGGCTTTCTTTAACATGCTGGGTGAGCCCTTTCCACCTCCTTCTGTTCCGCCCAGCTGGGAGGCTGGATGGCTGAGCAACACTCCCTACAGACCAGAAATAACATCATCTCCCAGCAGAACCCTCCTGGACTAATGTATTTTACCAAAAAGAAAGACCTTCAATTGCCAATACAAACATCTTGTGTCAATCACTGATGTGACGGGGCTTCCTCATGAAAAGCTGAACTCATTCTTTAGGGAGAAGAAAAGTCACCAGAAAGAAATGAGAGCATGTCAGAGGCAACAAGAAGAGCTCTTAGGAGGCCAAGCCGAGATACAGAGCACACGAGAGAAAAGGCGATGTCATCCTGGGCAGAAAAAAGAAGGGAAGACAGGAAATGCCAAGTAAACATGAAACCCAGAAGTTAACACAGGACCTGAAGAGAAAAGCTGAAAGAAAATTAAGGAAAAAATGTGTAACCATCCCTTCCCTTTGGCAACTGGGATACGTGACGTGCAGAGCAAACCAGGCCCGGACTAGCCATGGAATTCACAGAAGAAGACTTCCAGGTTGGGCTCATCTATTCAGTAGCTCAATTTCAATCTCAAAGGAATCTATTTAGGTATATGATGAAAAGTGCAAAAGAGTGAATATAGTGCATTACCATTTGTGTTCTGTACACAGACACGGACATCCGTGCACACATGCACACGTGTCTGTGTGGATGCAGGTCATATCTGGTTGGAGAGCAAGGTGGCTGACGGAGGCTGGTTGGAGACAGGAGTGGGAGGGTAACTGATTGTTTACTGTATGCCCTTTTAAATATTATATATGGGCCAGGCACAGTGGCTCCTGCCTGTAATCCCAGCACTTTGGGAGTCTGAGGCAGGCGGATCACTTGAAAGCCAGGAGTTTGAGGCCAGCCTGGCCAATATGGTGAAAAACCATTTCTACTAAAAGCACAAAAATTAGCCAGGTGTGGTTGCATGTGCCTGTATGTAATCCCAGCTACTTGGGAGGCTGAGGCAGGGGAATTGCTTGAACCTGGGAGGCAGAGGTTACAGTGAGCCAAGATCATGCCACTGCACTCCAGCCTGGGCAACAGAGCAAGACTTCATCTCAAATAAATAAATAAATATATATCTTATATGTCTTTATAATGTTGTACATATCACCTATATAAAAATAGGGATAGAAGAAGAAAAACAGATAAAAGACTTTAAGCCCCTGAAAATGCCCAAAGGTATTCTCTGAGGTTCATATAATGCTAAACAATAGGGAAGGGGAAATTCACAAAGTAAATTTTATCCAAAACCCTACATACCCCATATTACCTCCAAATCTCAGCAGAACAAGGCACGAGATGAGAAAGTGCGATACCACAGATGGATCAATTCCAGCTCCCTTCCCTTTGATCCTTCCAGGGGCAAATCCTGACTTGAGGAGATATTATATAAAATAAGATGATCTGCTCAAATGTGAATTTACCCAGGGTTTGTGCATATGTGCCATAGGGAATAATAAATCACTGCCTCGCTACAAAAGTATCTGCAGGACTTCGTACCACTGTGACTATTTTTTTCCAACATACCTAACTGTGGCTTCTTCAGGTCTCAAGCATCATAAAAGTCAAAATACCCTACACCCTGCATTTCTTTAATCATTTGCGTGGTCCGTGGTCCATGGTCCAGATGGTGGCGATGCTGGTGATGTGAACCTTGCCTTCTCTTAACCCATTCCCACATCTGTGTTTCTTGCTAAAAGCTTCAGGTCTATTTCTCAAAACTAGCACTTTCTCTGCCTTCCCTCTAAGCATGGCTTTGCGTGTTCCTGGGTGAATGAAGAATTATGCAGGAGTGAAGCCTCTCCTCAGTAGATTGATTCAAGCTAAGGGAGAAAGTAAATAACACGTTTGCCTCTACCCTCACCTGAGTGGCTTTTCACTCATCTGGGACGGTAAACAAAACAAGAGCACAAAAGGCAGGCAATGTGCGGAGCTGAGAAGACAGGTCGTACCCTGGAGAAAATCTGCAGAAAACAGGCTATATAGTTCAAGTTTCTCACAGGGCATGAGAAAGCTCACAGAAGGCTAGTCCTGGCTCTGGGTTTCTTCCCCACTATTCCTGTTTTGGTAAGCAGTAATTCACACCATTTTCTGGAAGGCTTTTTGCTTGGCTGCAGGGTGGGAGAGATGGCCCCGGGACGTTCCCGCCAGGATGTGCCCCTGGGAGCCCAGTTCCCTGAGCTGCCCTGCGCTCTCTCGGTGGGGTGCCCCAAACAACGCAACATTTTGTTCCTGGGAAACTTGCAGCTCTTTCTCTGGAGGAACTTGGCTACTCTCCATCCATGAAGATTCTTTCTCTTCAAGCACATGTGCAAGCCACCAGAGTTGCTTCACTTAAGCAACGGTAATTTACCCTAAACCCCAAGCGAGGAAAGCTGTGCGGCCAGCAGGAGCCACAGATGTGAAATGGTCCCATTGTATCATCTAAATGAGGAAAGCCGGCCCCCAGGGAAGAGTCCTCCAAGCCAGTGCAGAGTGCAGAAAAGAACGCAGTTGTCAAACAGTTTTCTTCCCGCCTCAGACACCAGTTCTCAGATGAGAGCATCAGCAATTAGAGACCGGCAAATTCCTGTCACCTACCAGATACTGGTCCCTTGCTGGTCTGCTGTATGTGGCCATCTCCCCAGTTCAGGCTCTTTTTGAAAGTGTCACCTGGCTTCTTGCATCACCTTTGTAACTGGTCCACCTGCCTTAGCATTTCTGCATGCTGACATTGCCAGCTACGGTAGAGGTCAGCTCCAGCTAGTCCATGCCTGACGTACAGCCTGCCCATAAAGTCCTGCTGCCAAACCTTGCCTGCCACTCAGCCTCCAGTCACCTCTTCTGGAGTCAGGGCAGTGCGGATGTCCTGTGCGAAGACACTGAGTCCGAAGGAGTTGTGACAAGATCAAACAACTTGCAGAGGCCAGCATTGCTGCAGGGTCATAAAGGAAGGATCACAGCAGCTTCACATGGGGCAAGAATGAGAGTCAGGACCAGCCCATGCTGCCAAATAGAAGGGTGTGGCTCTCTAGTCATGGAGGGTGATATGCCTGATCCTTCCATAACCTAGTTTCTGTAGGAAGAACTCAGTGAGACCCCAAGAGAATGAATGGGGGTGAGAAGGACAAGAGTGAAAGTGAGAGCTAATCTAACAGTCCAGGGGTGAAATGATGGAGGCTTGCAGAGGACCAGTGACCATGAAAGCAAAGAGAAATAAACAGACTCAAGATATACAACAGGCCAGCTGTAGTGGCTCACTCCTGTAATCCCAGCACGTGGGAGGCCAAGGCGGGCAGATCACCTGAAGTCAGGAGTTTGAGATCAGCCTGGCCAACAGGGAGAAACCCCACCTCTACTAAAAATACAAAAGTCAGCTGGGCATAGTGGCAGGTGCCTGTAATCCCATCTACTCAAGAGACTGAGGCAGGAGAATCACTTGAATCCACGAGGTGGAGGTGCAGTGAGCCAAGATAGTGCCATTGCACTCCAGTCTGGATGACAAAAGCAAGACTCCGTCTCAAAAAAAAAAAGGATATACAAAAACTGCTGGTGAATCAGATGGGTGAGGAGTAGGGAGGATTGAAGAGAAAGAGAAGGGAGAAATCTACCAGGCATCTAACTGGAGCAACTGGGAGGGTGCTATGGTTTGAACGTCCCCTCAAAACCCATGTAGAAACCTAATCTCCAACACAGCAGTAGGGAGAGGTAGGGCCTTTAAGAGACTCTGCCCTCATGAATGAATTCGTCCATTCATGGATTAATGGATTATCGGGTTAATGGTTTAATGGGTTATGATGGCAGCAGGACCGGTGGCTTTATAAGAACAGGAAGGGAGGCCTGAGCTGGCGCACTCAGCCCCTGCACCATGGGATGCCCTGCACCACCTTGGGACCCTGTAGAGTCCCCACCAGCAAGAAGGCCCGCATGGGGTGCAGCCCCTCAACCTTGGACCTCTCAGCCTCCATCACTGCAGGAAATCAATCCCTTTCTTTATCAATTACCCAGGTTCAAGTGTTCTGTTACAAGACCAGAAAACTGATTAAGACTGAGAGGGTGGCAGCTTTGAGACTGTGAGCATCGTTGGAGAAGCAAGTGTCAGAGTTAAACATCCTGAGCTTGGGTTGCATGTGAGAAGTTTGAGACGGTGCTGAGGTACCCACATGGAGATGTCAGAAGGCAGTTTGCTGTCGAAGAGTGGAGCTGGAGGTCCAGAGAAAGACCTGGGCTAGAAATAGAAACCTGGACCTACCAGGGTGTGGATGTTCTTGCAAACCACGGCAATGGCGAGGGCAGTTGGCTGCCCAGTCACTCAGACCTTAGCAGACGCCCTGCCTGCAGCAAGCTTGCTGCCTAACTGCCCCACGGGGCCACGTCTCCATGCCAAACGGACTCAGAAAGGTCTCCTATCTCCTGCCAATCATGGAGATTTTACAAGTTATGCTTTCCAACTTGATCTAAGGGATGTGAAAAGAAATTGGTTTTGAAAGCCAAAGGGCAGGAAAAGCCTAGTGACAATGGGAAGAACCTGATCTTACATGCCCAAAATAGTTCCCAGACCCCTCTGCACACACAGGAGCCATCTGCCTGCTGGCGACCGCTCAGCTAAGGCCAGCAGCTCCAGTCAGGGGGAGAGCGAGCATCTATCTAAGAGCATCTGATATCAGCACCCCAACTTCCTGCACCTCCTCCAAAAAATCCCTCCACACCCCCGCCCCCCAGCCTCAGAAAGCCTCTGTATTACCATCATGAGCCCCGCAAGGAGGGGGCCTGGCCGAGGATGTGCTGAAAGCCGCACAGAGAGATTGATGTGGGGAGCAGCCGCCCCGGGCATGTGTTCGCCATCTGTCAGGCGGAGGGATCCCTGCCAGCCCTACATGGTTATTCAGTATTAAAAGAATATTCTTTAGTTTGACTGACACCCTACCCTGGGCAGCCTCAGCCAAGACGGTTGGGCCCTGGGATCCAGATGGGATGGAGGGGCCTCTGCTCTCCTGAGGGAGATGCCTCCGGAGGGCTGGGCCACCCAGGGTACTGTGGGGAGGGGGCTCTCCGGGGCCTGGGAGGAGAGTGTGGCTTGGCCAGGGCCAGGCAGGCCTGTGCCTGAGCCGGAGCTTTTATGTGTGGCTCGGTTTCAAAGACAAGGGCGGGACTGAAAGAAAATGTTCCTCACACATTATCCTTGCTCCATAGGGTCTTTTGGAGAACAGGAATGCCAGGCTTGCGAGCTGCCTCCTGCAATGGAATACCCACCGTTAGGCTTTTTCCTGGAAACACATAGACACAGATAAACCTTGCTTATTAATTTCAGGCCAGACACCAAGAATAAACAGAGGGCCCCTTTGCAGTGCTAACCTTGCTGCCTTCTCCAGATTTCCAGTTTTCCCTCCAGGAAGCCACCCTCCTCCAGAAGGGATCATTTGGATGTGGCCCCTTCCCACTGAACTGAGGTGTAGTCAAGTTACTCCCTTGGGCAGTGGAACGCAGGCGAAGTGTCATGTACCACCTCTGGATGGAAGCACTCGAAGACACCGTGTGGCTGACCTTGGCTCTTTTCCTCTGTTGCACCAGCACATTGCAGAGAGAGGACCCTCATTTAGCCTGGGTCCCAGGGCACAGCCAGCATGGAGCAGAGTGGCAGCCAACCTGTAATGAAGCCATGATGTGACTGGCTTCATGATGAGACACGAGCCTTTCTTTTTAAACTGCTGGGGTCTGGGGTCTGATTGTTTTTGCAGCAAACCCCAGCTTATCCTGACTGATACATTCATTCATAAGTTTGCCAACGCACATCACCTGCTGTCTTTATACACCCTGCATGGTTTCAGAAGTTTCAGTTGGCAGTTGGAAAAATACTTTTGCAGCAAAAACATTTAAAGGGAAAACTGAGGGCAGATATTTAATTAATATTTACTGCCACGTTAAGTTTTCACAACTAAGAACAGTACTAGGTCAGGATTCCAGGAAGGTTGCTCAAGAGGCATGGTGTTTGTGGTAGAAATAAAAGCTGGAGACCCAGACCAAAAACCTCCCAACCAAAAACGTCAAGGTGGAGGGTCTAAGAGTTGGAGATTCAGAGCAAGTTACAGGGGGTACACAGAACTTGTTTGCAGGTCATTTAAACAGCTCTCTGCTCTGCACATATGTGAGCTCTTTTCTTTTTCTTTTTCTTTTTCCTTTCTCTCTCTCTCTCTCTCTCTCTCTCTCTCTGTCTCTCTCTCTCTCTCTTTTTAATGGATGCAGGCTCTCACACAGTCACCCAGGCTGGGGTACAGTGGCATGATCATAGCTCACTGCAGCCTGACCTCCTGGGCTCAAGTGATCCTCCCTCCTCAGCCTTCTGAGTAGCTGGGACTATAGGCAGACGCCACCATACCCAGCTAATTTTTTAAATTTCTGTAGAGCTGGGGTCTTGCTGTGTTGCCCAGGCTGGTTTCAAACTCCAGGGCTCAAATGGTCCTCCCACCTCGGCCTCCCAGAATGCTAGGACTATACTTGTGCCACCGCACCCAGCCATGGGCTTCCTTTTGTTATCAAGCTGTATCTCCAACACCTTCATCTGGGTGTTTGATGTAATCTCTCTGAAGATGGATTGGTAAAAATCAAACTTTAACAATAGTGCCTGGTTTGGTTCATGAAGACCAAAGAATTCTGCTCCTCTGAATCCACTCCAAGCATATCACTGAGCCCTGCAAGTGTGAGAACTTCTTGCAAGCTGCCAGAGTGCTGCTGACCACATGGAGATGCGCCTGGGCTGAGATGGTTCCCTTTTGGTTACCAGGACATTTCCAGTTTGGTTGCCAAAAGCCAAATGTCTTTCTTGTGAGCCATTCCCCTGAGATGCCCGAGTTGGCTGTCAAACCCAAATCTCACATTTTCCATTGTGTTTGTGAGCCACCCAAAGAGTGGGCTTACCCCCAGCTAAACGTGGCTCTGAGAAACCTGCATCTGATTTAGCATTCCGCTAACAACTCAGCACTACCGACAGGTTGTGGTCATATGAAGTAGGGGCACGAGTGCAGCTTTCACTCACACACATGGCTATGCATGTTAAACAGCAAACGCTCCTTCTGCCATGAGGAGGGGCTGCTGCAGCCGGTTTCAGTGCCAGCCGTGGAGGCCTGGTCTGCCTTGCCACCTCCCAAGGGCACTCAGTGGCCAGAGCGAGGACGGGCTCTGTGGATGCCAAGCACCTCTTGATTAAGGAAATGTTTGCCTTGCCATAAAATGATCATCTAAAAGCAACACGACTTTTTTAGTTTTGCTTCTTTTTTCCCCTTTTTCTTCCTTCCTGGTATCCGGGTCTGAGGCCATTTTGTGGCAGCCTCTCCATTCCCATCTTTTCCTTAGACATGTACTCAGATGTACCCAGACACAACCACACACACCCACACACATCCACACACACTCACATGCATCTATACACACCCTGACATCCACACACACCCACACACATCAACACACATCCACACACACACCCCAGACACATCTACACACACCTACACACACCTACACACATCCACAGATGCATACACACCCCCACACACCCATACATACCCACACACCACACACACACACATGCATCTACACATACCCTCACATACACACACCAACACACAACACACATCCACACACACCTGACACATCCACATACCCACACACACCTACACACACCCACACACATCCACACACATCCACACACACCCACACAGCCACACACATCCACACACACACACACCCACATGCATTTATACACCTCACATCCACACAAACCCACACACATCCACACACATCCCCACACACACCCACACACACACCTACACACACCCACACATCCACAAGCATCTATACACACCCTCACATCCACACACACCCACACCACCCACACACATGCATCCACACACACCCACACACAGATACACACACACCTACACACACCCACACACATCCACAAGCATCTATACACACCCTCACATCAACACACACCCACACACCCCCCCACACACACATCCACACACCCACATGCATCCACACATCCACACACACCCACACACACAGATCCACACACACCTACACACACCTGCACACATCCACACACATTCACACGCATCTATACACACCCTCACATCCACACACCCACACCACACACATCCACACACACATCCACACAACCACACGCACCCACACACACCCACACGCATCCGCACATACCCATACACATCCACACACACCCACATGCATCTATACACACCCTCACTCCCACACACACACATACACACACACCCATATGCATCTATACACACCCTCACTCCCACACACACACATCCACACACACCTACATGCATCTATACACACCCTCACTCCCTCACATACACATACACACACACCCATATGCATCTATACACACCCTCACTCCCATACACACACATGCATCCACACACACCCACACACATACACACACACATACACACACACATACACACACCCACACATTCACACACACATCCACACGCATCTATACACATCCTCACTCCCACACGCATCCACACACACCCACACACACCCACATACATCTATACACATCCATACACATCCACGCACACCCACACACATCCACACACACCCACACATATCTACACACACCCACACACACCACACTCCCATACGCATCCACACACACGTATCCACACACAGCCACATGCATCTATACACACCTTCACTCCCACACATCCACACATCCACACACACCCCCACACACCCACATGCATCCACACACACCCACATGCATCTATACACACCTTCACTCCCACACACACCTACATGCATCTATACACACCTTCATTCCCACACACATCCACACACACACACACACATGCATCTTTACACACCCTCACTCCCACACACACCTTCTGCCTCCTCCATTCAGAACTGACCGTGGTCTTACCTTTTCTCCATTAATAAGCTTCAATTTCATGGCAGCAGAAAAGAAAAGAAGCACTGCTATGAAAGCCTAATGCTGGCTTTGAAATTAGTTAATAGCAACACAAACAGGGGTTTATCATAGAAGGTGATCACTCTCCCCATGCTTTACCGCACCTTAGACTGAAGACTAGGTGAATGAAGCCTAGAGAAGGAAGTCGCCTCTGAAATACTTCAGGCATGCGGGTAACAGCCTGCAGGCGGGTTTTGAAGTCAAAGCCTCTGCAGGGCTTGCTGTATCGTCTATGCAGACACTGCAGCTGGGGCCTCCTTCGCAGTTTTGATTGAGTGGGGTTTCAGGCCTTATCTTCCCTCTGGATCCTTGGTAGTTAAAGTAGTGAGGCTGCATGAGGTTAGGGTGGCGGGGAGTCATCGCTTCTCCCCTTTCCTCCCCGCTAGGGTCCTCTGATGCTTTGTTGTGGGACTAACCATGACTGAGAGGCAGCAGAAGGCACGCCCCTGACAGGTCCCAGTTCGGGGGGGTCACTTGCAGGCAGTGCCCCCTGTGAGTTGTGTCTTGAGGCCCTGCTAGGGAAAACCTTCCCTTAAAATCACCCAGACCTGCTGGCCTGACATTTCATCATGGGCAAGGGCCATTTGTTTGGGGCTGCTGGATTTTGGGACTCAGCTCCAGAAATAGGAAAACTGCTATGGGTCACAGGCCAAATCAAAGACCCCCAGACACAGCCTAGGGGGCAATAGGGCCCAATAGTTAGAGCCAAGACCCTGGAAACAGAGGCCTAGCTGTGTGATCGAGGACAGTTACTTCGCTTTTTCTTTCCCTTTTCTATAAAATGGGCAGAGGAGGACCCACCTCCTAAGCCTAGCGTGACAGAGGAACAGTGGAACGTATGCCTCACATCCATCACCAGTGCCTGGCCTGGAAGGGGTGAAGGGAACTCTTCCTATTGTTAGGGGCCGTGCCTTCAGTGAAGAGCGTGAGGAAGCCAGGAAGAAAGGAAGGACACCAGACCACAGGAAAGAGAAAAAGCAGCTTTGGCCAGGCGTGTGACTCAGGTTCTCTGTTCCCTTGCTAACCCTCATTGGGGCAGACCTGAGACTCAACGAGATCATGTAGCCCAGGCACGGGGTCTCCCACCCAGCACTTTGAGAAGCCAAAGTGGGAGGATTGTTTGAGCCCAGAGTTCAAAACCAGCTTGGGCAATATGGTGAGACCCTGTGTCTACAAAAAATAAAAATAAAAAATTAGCCCGGAGTGGTTGTGTGCACCTGTAGTCCCAACTACTCAGGAGGCTGAAGTGGGAGGATGGCTTGAGCCCAGGAGGTTGAGGCGGCAGTGAACCATAATCGCACCACTGCACTCCAGCCTGAGCAACAAGTGAGATCCTAACTCTAAAAGGAGAGAGAGAGAGAATGTGCAGAAAGCACATGAAGTAAGAGAATGCGTAGAGGGCAGGCCTGGCACGCGGGAAGAGCTCAATTACTCTTACAGAAATTGGATACCTTTGAAATGCAATGAACTGGGGCACTGAGCCACTGAACACTGAAGGTTCACGATGCAGGAGCTTCGTGCACGTGCACGGTCCCCATCAACCAAGACCCATGGTTTTTGCCTTCCTCTTCTTTGGGGTTACCTCCTGGAGCCTGCTACCTGGAGAGCAAGCCTCCCTTCTCCTGCTCCATTTGGAAGAGTTGACCCCTGAATCCTAGAGCTGGGGCACTCCATCTCAATGTTACATCCACCACTTTCTCAGGAGATGGGATTCTTATGCAAAGGGCTTTTGGAGGCCTTGCCCAATAGCTCAGAATTTGGGGGTGAGCATATAATTTGGTCTTCAATTAAGTATTGCCTGCCTTAGCCTGGACCAAGTGTTGGCAGGAATTGGTAGCTGGTGGCGATGTGAGGAGAGGGTGAGGATGAGGTATCCGGCGTGTGAAGGACTCAGGCTTCCACATGGCTGGGAGGCATTCTTGCTCCAGCTAGGACCTCCAGGACGATGTTGACCAGAATTGACAGCAGCAGATAGCCTTGTTTGCAGCCTCAGGAAAAAAGTGCCCAATATTGCATCTTTATGTAAGATGTCGCCCACAGATCTTTTAGAGATATCCTTTAACAGATTACGGAAGTGCCTTTTTAATTAAAGGAATGCCTTTTTTTTAGTCATAAACAGGTGCTGAATTGTACCTAATGCTTTGTTTAAGATCTATTGAGATTATCATATGACATGACTTTTTCTCCTTTATTCTATTAATATGATTATTATGTTGAATGTTAAACCAACCTTTCATTCCCAGAAAAAAAAAAAAGCCACCTGTTCATGATGTATCATCTTTTTTTATATATTCTGTATCTTATTTGCTGCATGCCTGCTCATGAGAGATTCAGGCCTGTACTCTCCTTTCTTATAATGTCCTTGTCAAGTTTTGATATCCATGTTATGCTGGCCTCATAAAATAAATTCAGAAATGTTCTTTCTTTTTCTATTCTCTGAATAGTTTCTGTACTATTGATATTATTTCTTCCCTAAATATTTAGACTACTTGTTGACATCTGTGGTGGGTTTTTAAATAAGTCCACAAATTCTTTGATATTCTTATCTTCAAGTGGTGCAGCGTAATTCCCTTTCTCTTGAGTGTAGGCTGGATTTAGGGACTTTCTGCTAATGAGTGCAATAATGGCAGGTCACATCCAAGATTACTTCATGAACTGCAGCTTCTGTCGTGGCTTCTCACCCCGTCTGTCTCTCCCCATCAGTCCCACTGGAGAATCCACCTGCCAAGCTAGGAGCAGCCAGTGAGGACCCAAGGCCTCCCAACAACCGTGAGTGAGGCTGAAGTGGTTTCTTCAGCCCCAGGCAAGCCTTGAGGTGACTGCAGGGGCGACGGCTTGACTGGAGCTTCATGGAGGGCCCTGAGCCAGAACCACCCAGCTAAGCCGCTTTCAGACGCTTGACCCTCAGAAAGCAGGTGAGGCAAGAACACGTGTTGCTTATCTGCCATGTCTTAGGGTGATCTGTGATGCACCAACAGGTTACAAGTGCTGTGGCTGAGAAGTTAGCTCTCTTAAACTCACCTCTTGCTTGTTCTTCGAATACCTTTACATTCTGCTAAAGCACATCCTACATTAATTTCCTAAAAGGAATACAAGAGTAGAAAACTTGGTCAGTTCCTGCAAATTTGAAATGTCTTCATTTTATCCTCACACTTGATTCATAGTTTGGCTGGATGTTGAAACCTGGGTTGATCATCAGTTTTCCAGAAAAGTATGAGGACATCACTTGACTGCCTTCCAGCTTCCAGGACGCTGTGGGGAAACGCAGTGTCATCGTGGTTCTCGTTTCATTGTGTGTCATTGCTTTTTCTTCTCTTCTAGAAGCTTCTGAGATATTATTTTTAATCCCTAGAGTTATAAAGAGTATTTTTTTGTTAATTATGAAGTTAATGGATTCAGTGCAGAGCAGCACCACACAGTAGGGCTTTCTGTGCTGAGGGCACATTCATCATCTGCACTGCCCAATATGGCAGCCAACACCCACGCGCACTGTCAAGCTCTTGAGATGTGGCTAGTGCAACTGACGAATGAAATTTTAATTTCATTTAATCTCAAATAATTCTAATTTTAACTTAGTTAACCACGGTAGCTAGAGGCTACCATCTTGAACAGTGCACATCTAGCTATTCTGTGTACGTTCTGATAAAGCGTCTTTTTCTTTTTCATTTCTTTTTGTTTCTCTGGCTTCATTATTTGATTCATCATTGTTAGAGATCCTTGATTAAGTCTCTTAAGTTTCTTACACTGATGTTCTTTTTCTCCATCTCTGCCTGTTTGTTCCTCCTTTGGAAATAAAAACAAAGGTTTTCTATTTCAACTTGATTTTTTTTTATTTTGCTTTTTTTCTTTTAAGTTTCAAAAGCTTTCTTATTGTCATATTGCTTATTTTTAAAGGGTCTTAAACTTGATATATGGATGCATTATTTTACTTTATCTCTGAGAGGGTTTTTTAAAGTTTTTGTGTGTTCTACGCATTTTCTCCTTCCTCTAAGTTCACTTTATTCTGTCTCTGTCATGTGAATGGTGCTCCTTAAATGTCTGATAATCTGGGGCTATTTGCTCATATTTAAGACTTAAGTGATAAAAGTCCGATTGAAAGCTTTGGGGGGCAGGGCTAGGCAGAGCTTCTCAGTGGGTGAGATTCCCCTCAGAGTCCTCAGGTTACAAGCCAGCTGATGGAGGTCCCTAACAGGTCAGGGTCAGGAGGTCTCCTCTCTGGGTCTATTTCATTTCTTAAGGGAAGCGTCTTTCAGTCCCGTGCCTACAGGAAGGCAGGGTTGCTGACGTGTGTCTGCCTTCCCATGTTCTGAAAGGTAAGAAAAGTAAGAAAGCTGGAGACCTCACCATTCAATACAAAGACATTCTCCACATACCCCCCCTTTTTTTGAGATGGAGTTTCGCTCTTGTTGCCCAGCCTGGAGTGCAATGGCGCGATCTCGGCTCACCGCAATCTCCGCCTCCCAGGTTCAAGCCATTCTCCTGCCTCAGCCTCCCAAGTAGCTGAGATTACAGGCATGCACCACCACTCCAGGCTAATTTTGTATTTTTAGTAGAGACGGGGTTTCTCCATGTTGGTCAGGCTGGTCTCAAACTCCCGACCTCAGGTGATCCGCCTGCCTAGGACTCCCAAAGTGCTGGGATTACAGGTGAGAGCCACCGCACATGGCTACATCCCCCCATTTTTAACCCTGCATCTGAGCCCTCTTCTGCACTATGCTGTCTGATGGCCCCTAGTCCAGAGCAGAAGGGCTCAATTTCTCACCAAATAACTAACCCTCCAGCCTCCTTAGGGGAGAGGGTGGTAGTTGCTGGGTGAATGGGTAACTTCATCCAGACCCTTGGCAACCCCTCGGTTTTTGGCTCCACTGAGCATGGTACCTGGTGCCTTTGAGACCTGACATATTCTAGGGGACAAGGAAACTCCTTCTCACCTGCATCCCCTCTGCTGACATTCAGGATGGACATTTTTGGGCTGTTCTGTCCGTTATTACTTCTTCAGCATCCTCTAGCTTTCAGGGTTGTCCTAAAATCTCCCTTGTTCAGCTATGTTGGCCCTTGTGGGTTTACCTTTGTGTTTCCTTTATTGTCATCCTGGTGAGCTTTTTGGAGGGATAGGAAACAACCCACACGGCCCCTCCCCATGTCTAATAAGAAGCCTTCTTTGTTTTGAATCTGATCCGAGGTCTCCACCTTAGCTTTCCCCCACCAGTTAGCCCGACTCGCCTGCCCAGATCTTCCCCAGTCACTCAGAAGGCTTCCACTGCGGCCAGAGCCATTCTCAATCCCAGCTGCCTTCTTCTGAAAGCTAGTGTTGCTTTTCTAACGTTGGTATCCCTCCCATATTTATGTTTAATTAATTCAACCTCTTGGTATCCCTCCCATATTTATGTTTAATTAATTCAACCTCAAATCCCACTATATCCAATGAAGCGTTCAATGACTGGTTCAGCCCAGAATAATTTTTGTTCTCCAATTCTCTTAGCTCCTATAGCTTGCACATGTATTCTAACCCTGTTTATTTATTTACTTATTCCTGGATTCATTCCTTTACTTATTAGTTGGGAACTTGTCTTCAAAGCCTTTTGCTTTGTTAGGGTACATAAAATGCAGTCATGTAGCGCATATTAGCATCATGAGGGAAAGAAACAGAAAAGCCCCAGGTAGACATATAAACCAAGGACACAAGAGTATGCACCGTCATACATAGAGTCCTACACACTCAATGGGTGCATCAAAAATCAGCTTCAGGGCAGCGCGGTGGCTCACACCTGTAATCCCAACACTTTAGAGGCCAAGACAGGCAGATCACCTGAGATCAGGAGTTCGAGACCAGCCTGGCCAACATGGTGAAAACCTGTCTCTACTAAAAATACAAAAATTGGCTGGAGCAGCTGCCGCCGAGTCCGGATCCCACTGCTGTGTGCCCCCAACGCCCACCCGACGTGCATTCCTGGTTCCCTTTGGTTCCAAATCCAAAATGGCAACTCTCAAGGATCAGCTGATTCATAATCTTCTAAAGGAAGAACAGACCCCCCAGAATAAGATTACAGTTGTTGAGGTTGGTGCTGTTGGCATGGCCTGTGCCATCAGTATCTTAATGAAGGACTTGGCAGATGAACTTGCTCTTGTTGATGTCATTGAAGACAGATTGAAGGGAGAGATGATGGATCTCCAACATGGCAGCTTTTTCCTTAGAACACCAAAGATTGTCTCTGGCGAAGACTATGATGTAACTGCAAACTCCAAACTGGTCATTATTACGGCTGGGGCACGTCAGCAAGAGGGAGAAAGTCGTCTTAATTTGGTCCAGCGTAACGTGAACATCTTCAAATTCATCATTCCTAATGTTGTAAAATACAGCCCGAACTGCAGGTTGCTTATTGTTTCAAATCCAGTGGATATCTTGATCTATGTGGCTTGGAAGATAAGTGGCTTTCCCAAAAACCATGTTATTGGAAGTGGTTGCAATCTAGATTCAGCCCGATTCCGTTACCTGATGGGAGAAAGGCTGGGAGTTCACCCATTAAGCTGTCATGGGTGGGTCCTTGGGGAACATGGAGATTCCAGTGTGCCTGTATGGAGTGGAGTGAATGCTGCTGGTGTCTCCCTGAAGACTCTGCACCCAGATTTAGGGACTGAAACAGATAAGGAACCGTGGAAAGAGGTTCATAAGCAGGTGGTGGAGAGTGCTTACGAGGTGATCAAACTCAAAGGCTACACATTCTGGGCCATTGGACTCTCTGTGGCAGATTTGGCAGAGACTATAATGAAGAATCTTAGGCGGGTGCACCCTACCACCATGATTAAGGGTCTCCATGGAATAAAGGATGATGTCTTCCTTAGTGTTCCTTGCATTTTGGGACAGAATGGAATCTCAGATGTTGTGAAGGTGACTCTGACGCCTGAGGAAGAGGCCCATTTGAAGAAGAGTGCCGATACACTTTGGGGGATCCAAAAAGAGCTGCAATTTTAAAGTCTTCTGATGTCGTACCATTTCATTGTCTAGGCTACAGCAGGATTTTAGTTGTGCACGTTGTCCTTTTTATCTGATCTGTGATTAAAGCAATAATATTTTAAGATGGACTGGGAAAAACATCAATTCCAGAAGTTAGAAATAGGAATGGTTTGTAAAGTCCTACAGCTATATCCTGATACTGGATGATAGTAATATCCTGTAGTCCTAAACTGGTTAGTGTGAAATAGTTCTGCCACCGCTGAGGCACCACTGCCAATGCTGCACATGCCTCAGTTGCCCCCTTGAGCCAGAGAGATGTTCATTTTTTATATAACATCCTGGCTCCTTCACTGAACGTGCCTAGTTCAACATTTTGTCCCAGTCAGTCACATCCTGGCATTCAGTGTATAGATCCAGTACCACGTGTCTTGTTCCAAAGGATCTTATTTTGTGAACTACATATATAAGTAGTGTACATTACCATACAATGTAAAAAGATCTACATATAAACAATGCAACCAACTATCCAAGTGTTACACCAACTAAAACCCCCAATAAACCTTGAACAGTGAAAAAAAAATACAAAAATTAGCCTGGTGTGGTGGAGCGCACCTATAATCCCAGCTACTCAGGAGGCTGAGGCAGGAGAATTGCTTGAACCCAGGAGGCAGAAGTTGCAGTGAGCCAAGATCGCACCACTGCACATCAGCCTAGGTAACAGAGCAAGATGCTGTTCAAAAAAAAAAAAAAAAACCAGAAAGAAATCAGCTTCAAGTTTTCTAGCAGTCAGTATAAATGGGGAAACTTGATCATTTATCCAGAAACAAGTGTCCAGCATGACAGAATCCTTCAGAGAGTTCCGTTATCCAGCCTCTGCTAGTGCTCAGCAGGATGGTTGCTGACATGTTGGGCGTTTTCACCAGGGGATCCCATGTGCTGAAATGCACAAATCCTCAACTCCACCCTCGCAGACCCTGGAGGTCGGGCAGTGGACACCACTGGACTGTCGTGAAAGGTCACTGAGCTTTCCCAGCTAATACGGTAGAAGAAAACTGCCACACTCTTTCTTCAGAGAATACTGAATACCTTTGTCAGAATCAAGATGCTGGCCCTCTGGGCTAATGCTGGGTGGCATTTTGCCTGTGACCCCAGCAGTGTCTCCTGGGCAGTACATAAGACTTGAGTTACATCCCCAGCTTTTCACTTTTACATGAATCCCTGGTTTCCTCTGAATGTTGATTTCCTTCCTTGTAAGACGAAGATATACTTACCCTGCCCACTACTCAGGACTAATATGAGAGTCAACTGAGTTAATACCCAAATACTACACAAATCAAATTTAAAATACTATGCAAACCAAATTTAAAATACTATACAAATCAAATTTAAAATACTGTACAAATCAAATTTAAAATGCTATACAAATCAAGTTTAAAATACTATACAAACACAATGTATTATTATCTTCTTGTTGTCTATGCTTTTTCCTGAGGTCTAAATTACCCTTTTGAGAAACTATACTGTCAAACCTCACATGGTATGAAGATGCGGAAGGAAACACACCCGTGACACACTACAAGGCCTTAAAACATACCGGGCTAAACTGCGTCCAAAATATAAACTGCATCCCGCAGCACTGAATACCCTGAACTTAGAACAGAAACTAACACAGCAGATCTTTTTTTTTTCTTTTTTCAGAGACAGGGTCTCACTCTGTGGCCCAGGCTGGAGTTCAGTGGCGCCATCAGGCTCACCACAGCTTTGATCTCCTGGGCTCGACAGACCCCCCTGCCTCAGCCTTCTGAGTAGCTGAAACTGCAGGCATGCACCGTCAAGCCCAGCTAATTTTCTAAATTTTTTTGTAGAGATGGGGTTTCATCATGTTCCCCAAGCTAGTCTCAAATGCCAGGGCTCAAGTGAGGCTCCTGCCTCGGTTCCCCAAAGTGCTGGGATTAGAGGTGTGAGCCACCGCCCCCGGCCCAGCAGACCTTTAATACATGAGGACATGAAGCCAGGCAGGATGGAGACTGTGTCAGGCCACATCTCACAAAGCCCTTTCTCATTCTCTGCCGCGTGAAATACCTGCAACAGTGCAGTGAGGTCAGTATGACTACTCTCAATTTACAGAGAAGTGACATGAATTGTTCAAAACTCAGTCGATACATGGGAAGACCTTCTCAGTCCTAAATCTTGCTCAGCATCCATACATCTAAAGAATTTGTCTAACCATGGACTATGATGAGAGCGAGCACATATACACACTCTAAATCAGGGGTCCCCACATCCCAGGCTGACGCCTGGTACCAGCCCATGGCCTGTTAGGAATCAGGCGGCACAGCAGGAGGTGAGCGGTGGGTGAACAAGCATCCTCGCCTGAGTTCAGCCTCCTGTCAGATCAGCGGCGGCATTAGATTCTCATACGGGCGTGAACCCTCTTGTCAACTGCGCATGTAAGGGATCTAGGTTGCCTGCTCCACAAGAAAATCTAATGTCTGAAGATCTAAAGTGGGACAGTTGCATCCCAAAACTATCTTCCCCCTTTTCCCCACCCCCACCCACCTGTCTTCCACGAAACCCGTCCCTGGTGCCAAAAAGGCTGGGGACCCCTCACAGTCCAGTGGCTCTAGGAATAGGTGACAGGTACATGACAGTACTGATAAAGGAAACCCTCTTGAAGGATGGGCTGAGCATGTCCTTCACATTTGGTTTAAAGCTGGACTGGAAAATGCTTCATAGGATCTCTGTTTCAAACTGTGGGGCAAAGAGTCCTTTGTTTAGCATCTAGTTCCTGCCCTAGGAAAAGAACATTGTCTTTCTTGAGCTTTGTCTAAAATCTCTAGAGAAGACGATCCTCTGTTCTCAAACCGCCACTTCAAACATCTCAGGGTAGGGGTTAGAAACAAAAGAAGCTCTTTTTCCCCCACTACAACCACCACCCAAAACGCCAGCGGCTCATGGCTCACCCCAAACTGCTGGGCGCTTAGGAATCACCCATGGTCACCAGCAGAGGCAGCAAGAGGTGGAGGGTAGAAGGCAAAACCTTATGGCAACAGAGTTTGCCTTGTTCCCAATACCCGCATGACTGGCAGGGTGCGTGAGCCTGGGGTAAGAGGGGACGGGCATGGAGGGCTCAAGGAGGAGCTGCTGGAACTTTCAGTACCATGGCTGTCTGGTGTTTAAACCAACCTTCCTACTGAAAACCACCAAAAATGCTAAGGAAAAAAACGTTTACCTGCACCAGAAAAACTGATCATTAACAGACCAAACCCACATGAAGCCAGAACCCCAAAGAGATAGCTGTGATTTGAAGCTCTTTAGCCCTGGAGGCATTTGCTAAACTCAGCACTTTTGAGCTCCGGTTTTTACAGCTTCCCGGAGCACTGGGGAAGGAGAGGATACTTCGGGACCACCCAAGGTGGGAAACCTAATAGAAAAGTGTGACCCACAAGGCTGCCCCACCCCTTCCCCAAGGGGCTGCAAAGAGAAGCTGCAGTGCTGAGCTGAGCAGGGGAAGCGAAAGCTGCACCCACATGGCAGCCCTCAGCCACACAGACCAACCAGCAAGCTGTGAACCAGCAAGCTGTGAATTTCGTTAAAAGCACTACAGGTGGACAGTGGCCTCCCAGGGCAGAGGTAACTGCAGATGCTCTCCAAAGAACCCTCCCTCAATCCAAGCCTCAAAGAGGCTCCACAAATAACTTTCTTAGGCTGGGGAGTGCCCCTTTGAAAAATAAAGCACACAAGGAAGGAGCATCATGAGTGGGAAGCGGCAGAAACAAAGTCAGGGTGCCGGGCTTTAGTGTGAAGCTTATGGGGACTATTTCAGGGAAGCCCTGTGGACTGTCTGACCACGCTGAGATCTAAGAACACTTTAGCCAAAAGGAAAACAGCATTAGAAGAGGGGATTGTCCCCAGTGTGCAGGCTCACACCTCTGACTGACAAGTAAGCTCACACCTCTGACTGACAAGTAACCTCATTCCCTGGAATTTAAAGTTCCTGGAAAGGCAGGGGATGCAGTGTGGTTGCCCTTCCACTTCTCTTTCCACGGCTGTTTTCACCCCCACCTACCTCATGAAAGAAGCTGACTGCACTGCGCACTGTCCCCGCTGCCAGGGCCCTTCTGCTATGCTCTGGATAACCAGCCCACCTCCATGTATAACCAAGCCCACCCAGCCTGCTCTTCAGACAGGATCTGGAGGGTGCCCTCAAAATTAATAAGTGCGTAGTCCATTCCATCCACACAAAAGCATTTTCTGCTCATCTGGTCAGTTTGGCTAATGGTGATTAAAAACCATTTTCATCTACTCCAAGATCTTGAGACTCTTTTGTAAATAACCATTTTCGACTTCAGGAACCGTGTCCATGACCCCACGCCATCTAGCTCATCTTTCCTCCATTGTCTCACGCGTACAGCACTTGCATCAGGGTCTATGGACTCTGGACTCTGTTCGGTGTCCCACCTGTACCCCGCAACTCTGGATTCCCTCAGCCATATCTGCACCTGAGAGCTTTCCCCCAGAACCTCAGAGGTCACTCTGACCATGAGCCTGCAGGTGGCAGGAAGGCCTGAGGAACAGACACACACCCACCACCCCCACTAGCAGCCCTGAGTCAACTACTCTCAAGACTTGGTGTATACATACCCCAGCTCACTTGCCTCTTGGGTTGGATAATTCTGAGGGCGAGTTTCCCTGAGTTCCCGTGGGATGGGGCTCCTTACCACTCACCTGCCCTCCCTGCCCCCCGGCCCCTCCAGGAGGAAGGGCAGGAGACGCCGAGCTCCCTGGTGGCCTCTGTGAGCACAAGGTCAGCCCCAGCCCCTTCTTTAGTCCTCAAGTGACTGGAGCCCAGACCTTCTGAATGGCTGCCTTCATTCTCCCCTTGTCCTCCTGGAAGGAGGCACCCGGATGTTGAATCCTGGAGGAGCTAAAAGGCTCCACTTACTTAAAACTTCTCCTTCCTGGGCTAGACCTAAAACTTCTGTTAGAATCACACCTCTGTTTCAGACAGAATCTCACAGCACCCCCAGAGGATTGGGATGGGATGGGAGAGGCCATGTGGGGCTTAGCCACAGGAACCCATCCTTCCAGCAGAGTCAGAGGATCCTAAAGAGAGCAGAGACTCCAGGGAAAGGAAGAAGAGCATGGAGTCAGCCTGGAGACAGTTCTTATCTCTGGGCAGGGAGCCAGGAGGGATTCTTTTTTCCCCTTCTTCTTGACTATAAATTCTCTAAAATGTTTCAGAAATAAGATACTCACAAAGCCTGCAAGCATTTCCCCACACCCTCTACAGTAGAGAATACAGCAGACATCACCTAACCTAGTGATCAAGGTGGCATCTCCAGGAACAGCTCACATAGGTAACAGCTGCCCCCGGGCTGGGGGAGCACCAGGAAGAACCCAACACCGCCCCTGGGATTCTGAACCTTCTGATCCTGAGGGAACGTCAGACAAGCCCAAGTTCGAGGACTTCCTACAAGATAACTGCTCCATACTCTCCAAAAGTGTCCCAAGTCATAAAAAAATGAAAAACTGACGAACTGTTCCAGATTCGAGGGGACTAAAGAGACGCAATAACTACCCAAGGTGCGATTCGGCAAAGGCCAGTTCATGGGCATAGGAGGAATATGATGAGAGTCTGTGGAAGATGACAGAACCACATCAATGTTAATTTCCTGATTCACTCACTAGCCTGTGGTTATTTTGGGGGGAAATATAGACCAAGGCATTTATAGGGCATCAATGTGGGTGAAGGGTACATGGGAATTTTTTACACTGTTTTTAGAAGCTTCAAATTATTTCAAAATAGAAAGTTAGAAAAGAAAACAGGTATTAACTCTATAATCAAAAAAAAATGTTTTAGGACAAAAATATGTCTCTGGTCATAGCCTGTGCTGTGAATCCATGGGGTCGATTTCTGCTGTCAGCAAAGTTCCCCACAGCTGAAGAACAAGGAACAAAAGCCGAGCTGCCCTCCTGAGCTGCCAGGGTCCCAGACACAAAGCTGGCCTCTCAGGCTTTACTGAAAGATAAGTGCTGATAAGGCCTGTGGGTCATCTTCGTCAGCTCGGCCCCCCAGCTCGCTGAGAGGGGCCCGCCCTCCCAGAGCTCAGCCAGACATAAGCCAGAGCAGAGTGTGTTTCTTTTCAGCGGAAGGCTGCAGCTGGTGCATCCACCCTGGGTAGGAGCAGCCCCTCAGCAGGGTGTCCACCAGAGCTGGGGCCTGCAGCCGGCCGCCCCTCCCCAGAGAGGCCGGGAGGGCACAGCCCAGGTCTTCCGGATGGAGACTGAACTTCAGCATTCTGTTTGGATTGCTCCAGAAAAAAAAAAAAAATGGAAAATCTCACCATCACCCTTAGTAAAACAAGATAAGCTACAAAAACAACTAACGCAAGCCAACTACTGGCTTACACTTAAATCTCACCAAGTCCCCCCTAAGAACAACCACAAGGGTGACCACACCGACTAGTTGTCCAAGCGGAGTGTTGCTTGAAACGCTGTCAAGGTAAGGTTTGTGCCTGGTTCCTCTTGAGGCCAAGGCTGGAGGTGGGCGTCTCCCTGCGGCAGCGCAGACCTGTCTGCATCAGGGCAAATAAAGGCCATCATCTCCATAGATGCTGGACGCTGCTCTCTCGCCCACTTTAACTGTGGGGGTCTCGCCGCCCTATTTTTTACTGCTAGAAGACGTAGCCCTGAGTCCAGCCTCTTCCACGTCTGGCGATGCTGCTGGGGACGCCTAGCGGGCCTCAGGGGCTCGGCCCGGCGGGGGCGGGGCGCGGGGCGGGAGTGGGCGCGGAGCACGGAGCCACACTGCCCCCTGGCGGCCGTCCCCCGCCCCGCCGGCGCCGCCTCCACGAGTAGGAAGGTTCCCCTTCACCGCTGCGGTGCTGAATTCCGGCTCAAGGTTATGAACGCGGAGCATCGGGTCCATCCAGGGCAGGAGAACGCTCCTAGTGCCAAGTCACAAGCCGTACGCTTAAGGTTTGGCCCTGTAAGTCTGAGCAAGTTTCTGGAATTCTCCGTTCTCCGCTGCAAAGGGAGGAAAATAATGAAAGCGTGCGTCGTGAAGATCACACGAAGCCACGTGTGTGACATGGGCTTCCCCGCCCCGGCGCGAACACACGCGCACAAAAGGGAAGACCACGAGGGTTCGATTTTAAACAGACACTGTCCCTTCGAACGCTCTCCGCGGCCGCGCAGTGCAGCTCCCGACGCTGACCCGCGCTTCCCGGGTGGAAGCAGCAGCGCCGCCCCCGCGCCCCGCACCCCACCGAGCCCCGCGCCGCGCCCCGCTGCCCCGCTCCTCTGCGCGCCTCCCCAAGGGCCTGGCTGGACTGACCCGCGGTCCCCTCCGCCCTGCTCCTCGTGGCTTTGAGGAGCGCGTGGCTTCCGGCCTGCAGAGGCTGTGCCTCGGCGCCAAGGAGCCGCTCGCAGCCGCGCGTTCGAAAACCCCGCAGCCGGCCGTGCGTCCTGGAGGACTGGCCGGGCCACCCAGGTCACTCCCTGGAGCGTAGGAGCAGCTCTCCTCCGCAGGCGCTCTGTATCCTGCAGGATTGGCTGGGAGCCCAGCCGCGAGGCGATCGGCCGAGACCCAGCGGGGGCGGGGGAACGCACCCTCTTCGTGGGCGCCAGGCTGTGAACGTCTTCCTTCGAGGAAAGAGCTGCTTCTGGATTTTCCTTTAACTCCAGGAGCTGCTAAGAAAGCTTCGTGACTGTGGCAGATGCGGCTCAGTAGATCCCCCCAGAGAGGGGAAAATGACTCCTTCCTAGGGGCAGAAGGCGCGGACCCGGAGGGAGCCCTTGGGCTCTGCGCGCCCCGCGGGGGACGGCCTGCTCTCAGGCGCCTCCTAGCGGAGCAACGGCTCACACGCACCTGGGAGGCCGGCGCTTCTCAGCACCCCCGACCCAGGCCCCTTAGAGTTTGTATGCCCCCATCACGGATAAGAGATTCTCGTTCAACTAGAAGTATTTTTTCCTACATCTCGTCCCTCTGTAACTTTTTTGCTCACAGTAAAAATAGCAGGATTATAAAGCCTCTGGAATAGGGTCACAGTCGCCAGTGTCGGCCCTAGGAGGGCTGAGCTCCTCATTCATTGTTGGTAGGAATATAAAATGGTATGACCTCTTTGGAAAACAGTTTGGAGTTCCGTAAAACTTTAAACATACACCTGTCATCCGACCCAGCCATTCTACTCCTAGGTATTTACTCAAAATAAACGAAAACACCTGTCTATACAAAGATTAGGACCTAACTGCTCAAAACTGTTTTGTTTGTAATAGTACCAATGTGGAAACGCCCGAATGTCCAACAGCTGAATGGATAAATAACTTATAGTACAGACACTCCAGGAAATACTACTCAGGAGTAAAAAGGAACGCACTGGCCAGGCATGGTGAGAGTACACGCCTGTAATTTCAGTACTTTGGGAGGCTGAGGTGGGCAGATCACCTGAGCCCAGGAGTTGGAGGCCATCCTGGGCAGCATGAAGAAACTCCATCTCTATGAAAAAAATACACCAAATAGCCAGGTGTGGTGATGCAGGCCTGTAATCCCAGCTACTCAGGAGGCTGAGACAGGAGGATCACTTGACCTCAGGAGGTTGAGGCTGGAGTGATGCAATCTCAGCTCACTCCAGCCTGGACGACAGATTGAGACCCTGTCTCAGAACACAAAAAAAAGGGGGTCAGGCACAGTGGCTCATGCCCGTAATCCCAGCACTTTGGGAGGCTGAAACAGGCAGATCGCATGAGGTGAGGAGTTCAAGACCAGCATGGCCAACGTGGTAAAACCCCCTTCTCTACTAAAAATAAAATACAAAAATTAGGCGGGCATAGTGGTGGACACCTGTAATCCCAGCTACTAGAAGGGGCTGAGGCAGGAGAATGGCTTGAACCTGGGAAGCGGAGGTTGCAGTGAGCCGAGATTTCGCCACTGCACTCCAGCCTGGGTGACAGAACAAGACTCCATCACCCCCCGCCCCCCCCCAAAAAAAGAAAGAAAGGAATGTGCACAGCACAAAGACTCTTAAAACAATTATATTCAGTGCAAGAAGCCAGACTGAGAAGAGTACCTACTGTGTGGTTCCATCTTAGAAGTTTCTAGGAAATGCAAATGAATCTATAGTGTCAGAGCAGATCAGTCATCACCCAAGTGTGGTATGGGGCAGAAAGGACATATCTCAAAGGGCACAAAGATATTGGGGAGGATGAGGGACAATAAATATTGTAGTCATTGTGATAGATTGTGATCGTTTCAAAAGTTATCAAGTTATGAAATTTTAATATGTATAAGCTTATCATATGTAATATGACAGTGTCACCTCAATAAAACCTTTTTTTTTTTTCTAAAAAACAGCAAATCTCAGGTCTCTGGGCTTAGTAGCCCTTGGAGAGAGAGGTTACAGGTGGTCAGGAGTAGATCCTGCAAATCTTTATTTTTCAACTTGTCCTAATGATTCTGGGGCATGGTCCTGTTTGAAAATCAATGGTTTAAGTAGAGAAATGGGCAGCCCAACGTCCACAAACAGCACTGTCCTCCACACCCAGGCATCCTCAAAAATGCTCTACACCCCAAAAATCAACAGCAAGCACTGGAAACACCAGGGGACATTTGGAGAAAGTCAGACCCTCAAAACTCCCGTCTTCCCACACCCTCAGCCACCCTGGGAAACACACCATCTAAATAAGATGGCACATCTAGCCCCACCCCCACCCCAGAATACTGTCTCTAAAACACTCTTAAATAGAAATTCTAAGTCACACATTTATTTCCCCCTTTTTAGGAATCAACTCATGCCTTGGTCAGTGACTAACACGCCTACCACTACACATGACACATTGATTAGTGCCCCTAACCTTCTTCATCTCCCTAATGTTGGGACCCCAGCAGTAGTGGTTTAGTCTTACTGAAAATGCTCCCACTGGCCACTAGGGGAAGTAGTGCCTGGATTATACACATTCCCCCCAGTCCCCAGTCCCCAGTTCCTGAAAACTGCCCCACATGCAAATTTCTTTCTCTGGGGTAGTCAGTAAAGCATCTTCAGATTCAAGACCCATGTTATAATGATTCTGGACTTGTTTCTAATTCAGGGTAAAATTCAAGCAGTCTTTTATCTGGGCCTATTTTCTCATCTGTAAAGTTAGCACAATGAGCCCTTTGGGGCTAGCCTCCCTATAGCACCCACACCCTTAGTGTAGCATGTCCCTCTCCATTGGCTATTCCTGCATCCACAGCCAGCAGCAAATGTGGACGAATCGCGGTGAGAGTAGGCAAGGAAGTCCCCGGTAGACAGCAGCCAGCAAACTGGGCCATAAGTATAAATGGCAAGCCAGTCCTTCCCTAGTGCTGCCAGGAGGGTGGAGTGTTTGCAGAAGTCTATGACGCTTCCTCCCAATTGACCACACTGGGAAACTCTCCTAGCAATGACTCTTCAAAGCCATCCTGGCAAATTCTTCCTCTTCAGTGGTTCCCAAACAGTTGTCCCATTTTCCCCAGAACTTTACAAGTTCAACATCCATGGTTTGGATCATGGTTTGGGCTCAAATTGGTGTTTGTCTTTATACATTTACATATTTTTTAAGGAAGAAGTAAAGTTCAACTATGCATTGCTTGTCCAAACAGGTTTGCAGCTTCAGTAGTTTTAAAACTAGTGCTTGGATTCAGGGCTGATTTTCCCTGGTAATTGAGGGCAGTTTTGTTGCTAAAAGGCTGAGTTGCTTCAGACTTCCTTTTATTTCTCTTATTCCCACGGTCTGTGTGGGACAGTCATTGCTGAACATTGCAAATATCCTCATTCTCTTTAACAATGTAATTCTCTAGGCCTAACTAAAATACAATAAACTAGAATGGAAAGCAAGGACCCTTTAACATAGAAACTTCTAAGCCAATAGTCCATGTTTTAAGTCACTATCCAACAAGCAAGGAAATATTTGATAAAAGAAAACAAAATGTCAATTGTTGATAGCAGTGAAATAAGCTGATTACATTAAGAATTCCCTCAAAAAAATATGCTGGCCCAGGCAGTTTAGAGGCAAGTTATGTAAAATCTCCAAGGAACTGAAAGTATTTCTGCTATTTAAACTGTTCTGTAGGATAGAAACAAATGAAAAAACTTCTAAGTTGATGCCATGGCTGGTGGGGGGATAAACTAGTAGATGTGTTCTGGAGCAGCCAGTGAGTTAGAAGGAAATTAGAGTGTGATGTCATGAAGTCACATGAAGAAAGTGTTCCAAGAAGAGTCAGTGACAACTAAAATAAGAACCAAGAAGTGACCATTGGACTGGCAACATAAGGGTCATTGCTGACATTGACAAGCATATTATCCACAGAGAGGTGGGAACAAAGGCTAATTAGAGTTGGTTGAGGAGAGAATGTGAAGTGAGGAAGTAGAGGCTATGACAAAGAAAAACTCAAGAAGTTTCATGAAGGGAAACAGAGAGGAGGCAACAACTGCAAGATGATGTGGAAACAAGGAAGAAATATTTGTTTAATAGTATATGCTAGAGCTTGTTTGGGTGCTCATGCAAATGAACCAGGAGTTGGAGGGAAACTGATGATGAGGAAAGGAGAGGAGATAGTTACAGGTGATATGGGATGGAAACCAGAGGACCACAGGCCTTGGTTGAGATCCTTCATCTTTGGTGAAAAGAGGAAAACACAGAGTGTGGGCATTTGGAGAGTGTGTAATTATGATGTGCATAAAGATTTTTCTGTATAGCCATTTACTGAAACATTGCTCATAATAGCAAAAAATAGGTAACAACCTAAATTCCCCAAAGAACATTGACTAAATATTTCAGAGTATTATGCAGTCATTAAAAGTGATGTTATGTACCTATAGCTACCATTATACTTAATGGTAAAGGCTCAATGCTTTCCCCTAAGACTGGGAACTAGGCAAGAATTTCTGTTTTCACCATTCCTATTCAACATAGTACTGGAAGTCCTAGCCAGTGCAGTAAGGCAAGAAAAAAAAAAGATATGCAGATCAGAAAGGGGGAGTGGGGTCTGTCCTGATTTTCAGATGACATGACTGTCTACTTTTAAAATTCCAAAAAAAACTTTTAGAACTAATACATGGATTTAGCAAAACCACAAGAAACAAGGTTGGCATGCAAAAATCAATGTATTTCTATAAACTATTAGTGGACAATTGGAAACTGAAATTTAAAACACAATATTGTTTATCATTGATGGGAAAAGAAAGGAAGGAAGGACAGAAGATAGACTTAAGTATATATCTAACAAAACATGTACAGGATCTGTATGCTAAAAACTACAAAACCTTTTAAAAACCAATTAAGATCTAAAGAAATGGAGAGGCATACCATGTTCATGGATTTCTAAGACTCAACATAGTAAAGGTGTCAATATAGTAAAGGCATCAATACTCAAAATGATTTGCAGGTTTAACATAATTTCTATTAAAATCCTAGTGGGGTTTTTACAGATAGGGACAAACTAAATTTAAAATTCAGATGAAAAAGCGAAGTAACTAAATCACTAAAACTGTTTTTAAAAATAATAAAGTTGGAGGAATTGTATTACCTGATTTTAAGACTTACTGTAACTACAGTAATTAAGATAATGTGTTATTGACAAAGTCATAGAGACATAAATCAATGACAAAATAGAGAGGTCTGAAATAGACCCACACAAGGATGGCCAACTGATTTTTGACAATGATGCAATAACAACCCAACGGGAAAGAGACAGTCATTTCAAGAAATGATGTTTGAATACTTGGACATGAACTTCAACCTAAACTTCACATATTACTCAAAAAGCAACTAAAAATGGATCATATATCTATGTGTAAAACATAAAACTTTAAAACACTTACAGAAGGCCAAGCTCAGCAATACATGTCTTTAATCCCAGCACTTTGGGAGGCTAAAGCAGGAGAATTGCTTGAGACCAGAGTTTGAAACCAGCCTGGACAATATAGAAAGACCCTGTCTCTACAAAAGAAAAACAATTTTTCATTAGGCAGTCACAGTTGCACATGCCTGTAGTCCCAGCTACTTGAGAGGCTGAGGTGGGAGGACTGCCTGAGCTGAGGAGCTTAAGTCTGTAGTGACCTATGATCATGCCACTGCACTCCAGCCTGGATGACAGAGTGAGGCCCTGTCTCTAAATACAAACAACAACAACAACAAAAAGAAGACTTGGAAAATACAGGACATAGGATAAATTGTTTATGACCTAGGGTTAGGCACAGAAGTTGTAGATATGACACCAAACATATAATCCATAAAAAATACTGACCAACTGGATTTCATCAAATTAAAAACATTTGCTCTCAAGACCCTGATAAGAGCATGAAGGGAAAAGCCACAAATGGAAAAAAGTTTCAAAATCGTATCTGATAAAGGACTTGCATCATCCAGAATACACAGAGAACTCTCTAAACTCTATGCTAAAAAAATTTAAAATCCAGTTTAAAAGTGGTCAAAAGACTTGAACAGACACTTCATCAAAGAATATACATGGATGGCAAAAAAGAAAGCTCAAGAAAATATATTCATTATCATCTATTTGTAACCAACAAAAATAACTCTGCACTAAGTTAAAAAAAGACAACACTGCAGTTTCTACAAATTTACTGAGACATTCACTGTTGAAGCCCTGAGTTGTCATGTAAGAAGATATCTATGCTGCAATCACCTGGAAGGGCTTCAGTTGAGAGCCCCAGCTGAGGCCCCAGCCAATAGTTCACATCAGTTGCCAGATGCGTGAATAAAGAGACATCCAGATGATTCCAGTCCCCTGCCATTGTCACTCCCATCACCCTAGCCTTCCCAATTGAGGTTCCACATCTTGAAGCAGATACAAGTCTTTTCGGCCGTTCTCTATCCGAATTCATAACCTACCGAATTCATAAGCCTAATAAAATAATTGCTTTAAGCTGCAAAATTTCGGAATCAATTTATTACCCAGCAATAGTAACCAGAACAAAGTGATTCTCTTTGTTCCCATTGCAAAACATTTTGACTGCAAATCACTGAACATGCCTACTAACATCTACTAACAAGTATGAAGCCACTCTCTGTCATGCTCACCTTGATTTCTTCCTCCCAGTTGAGTTGTCCGTTTATGAAGAGACACGTGTTGTTTCCAAATCTGTCAATGTAAGCTGTATTTATTTGATAATTACATAATTGAATTAAACATATATAAGCAAATAAAGCCTTGGCATGAAAAGAGAGTTACCATTATTATGAAAAGTCAACAAGGACAAATCAATAAAAGTGATTATTGTAGGTGTCAACATGGTATCTATAAAAGATTGTTGGGGGGATTTTGAAAATCCAAAAGGATTCTGCATTCAGACTTCTTTCAAATGTCATTAAGTTCTCATTCCACTTTAAGGAAATCAAAACTACATATTACAGTTGATGTATTAGACAAGTGTGATTTATGTAGGAAGGACAAGCTGCAGTTCCAATCAGTGGCCCCACATTTAAAGGAAAGGACTTGGCCCTACATCTAAAGATTGGCAAAGGAATATACTTTTGTATGTTTTAAGTTAAAATAAAATGTTTAATACACCAATCCTTTGACCCAGTAAATCCGCTGCTGGGTATAAACCTAAGAGAAATGAAAACATATGTCCACAAAAATACTTAAGCAAAAACGTTCATAGCAGCATCATTCATGAAAACCCAAGCTGGAGAACCAAATGTCCTTCAAAAGGCGACTAGATAAATAAACTGTGATATATTCCTACTGAAATAATACTCAACAATAAAAAGGAGCAGATGCAACAACATGGGTAAATTTCATGGACATGACACTGAATAAAAGAAGCCAGACCCAAAAGAGCCCATCCTGTACGAATTCATTTATGTAAAAGTCCAGTACAGGCAAAACTAATCTATAGTGGGAGAACTCTAGAAACTTTCCAGGGTAATCAAATCACACTTCTGTGTCTATTTGCTAAAACTGTACATCCGGCCAGGCGTGGTGGCTCATGCCCATAATCCCAGCACTTTGGAAGGCCGAGGTGGGTGGATCACGAGGTCAAGAGATCAAGACCATCCTGGTCAACATGGTGAAACCCCGTCTCTACTAAAAATACAAAAATTAGCTGGGCATGGTGGCGCGCACCTGTAGTCCCAGCTACTCAGGGGGCTGAGGCAGGAGAATTGCTTGAATCCAGGAGGCTGAGGTTGCGGTGAGCTGAGATAGCACCATTGCACTCCAGCCTGG
>CAUYLG010073964.1:0-34092 GCA_963573385.1 Cacajao melanocephalus | reverse complement strand
CCCTTCCTTCCTTTCTTCCTTCCTTCTGCATTGGGAAAGGTCTCAGCATCTTGGATTATGTAATAGTCTCCTAAGGGGTCTCCCTGCTTCTCCTTTGACACCCTACTCTCTATTCTCACCTCAGCAACCAGACCAATCCTGTTTAAAACCCAAGCCAGATATTGTCAGTCTGCTCAAAACCCTCCACTAGAGGTCTGCCAGATTTAGCAAATAAAAATACAGGACACTCAATTAAATTCAAATTTCAGACAAACAACAGGACTTTTTTAGTGTGAGTATGTTTCATGCAATATTTGGGATATGCTTGTACTAAAAAAAAACTACTGTCTACTTGAAGTTCAAATTTACAAAGCATTCTATATTTTATCTTGTGACCCTCGACCAATGACTTCCCATCTCACTCAAAGATAAAGGCAAAGTCTTTGCAACAGCCGTGTATGATTTGGCACTTCAATGTTGTTCTGACCTCATCACCCTCACTCTCTCGCCACCTCCTCTTCCCCGGCCCACTTCCCCACCGATGGCTCCTGGAACACACCTAGCATGTTTCTGCCTCAGGGCCTTTGCGCTTGCTGTCTGTGCTGCCTGGAACACTCTTCCCACCCAGATGGCCACGTGTGTCTCTCCCTCACTTTCTGAAGCACTCTGTCCACAAGCTGTCTTTTCAGCGAGGCCTTCCTGATGAATTCCCAACTCTCCAGGTTCTGTCTTCTCCTACCCTCCTTTCCTGCTTTTTCTCTACAGCACCGATCATTATCTGACAGACATTGGATTCATTTGCTGATTTCCTCATTGTCAGTCTTTCTCTTCAACCCTAACTGGAATACAGGCTCCCTAAGAGCAGGCACTTGTTTAATTCAGTGCTATAATCCCAGTGCCTACAATAGGTCTGCCAGAGTAGGTCATCAATGAAGAGATGATGAATAGACAAATCAATCAATAGACAGAGAAATTTATAATACAACTCTAGGGAGTGGTAAGTGCTATGGAGACAAATTAAGCAGAGCAAGAGTAGAGAGTGAGGGGCGGCACCCTCTCCAGTGAGCTGGGCTGCTCTGAGAAGGTGGTATTTCAGCAGAGACCTGAGTAAAGTTTCAATGAAGCCCCTCCGCCTTCAACCTTACCTGTGTTCTTTGGCTACCTGAAACCACCCTCTTCCTCACCTCCTTGGGTACAAGTCCCACCTCAACTGCTTAGACAGCATGGTCCTTGGACCTTGTCTTATGAACACATCATAAAACCAGGCTTTCCCCTCCATTCTGCCTACATAAATGACAGAGAGAACACCGAGTGAGCTGGTGGGAGTGATGAGAAGTTTATTTTCCACACATCTTAAACTCTGTGGTTGCTGAATCACTCTGACAACCTCTGGCAGGGGCTTGGCATTTTAGTGCCCCTCCGGGTATGGGCTCGTCCTAGGCGAGAGGGACTACGTGGGACGTTGCTGGGAGTTTCTCTGAAAGTGCGCTGTTTCTCCACTTGGTATCAGATGCCACAGTCAAGGGCTTTACCCAGGGAACCAAAATAAATGTCATGTTCTGTGAGGGGCACATCCTGGGAGTCTAAGGATTTCTTATCTTATACATTTAAAACCAACAAACTCCTTTCTCTCAGTAAGGACCATCTGGAAGATAGTCGTTTTGAAGCTTAAAAAAAATCTAATGCTTTAATCTTCTTATGTCTTCAAACATCAGGTCTTCTTTTTCAGACTCAGCTGGGGGATAAAGTTCTTTATCTGCATCTGCGTTGCTTGCTGAGAGGCTATGTCCCTGGAATGGCACACAGAAGCCATAGTGCCTTACCTCAGAAAGTCTCGCTTTAGAGATTTCAGAGAAGCGCGGTGTTAAACTCCTTCAGCAGATGCAAAAGCCCTCCGTGAAACTGCAGGATTAGCGCCTCTGTCGGGAGGGACTTTGTGTCTCTCAATGAATTTCACTTTCGTCTTCTCTGTCACCTCAGGATTTGTCAGATATATTTTGCAAATTTAAATGATAAAACAGTTGTGTGAAAAACTTTCTTATAGCTTCCAAATATTACAGAAACTGAACAGCTTTGCTCTGAATGAGAAACCCAATAACATAAATTTTATTTTCATTTCATTTTCTCTTTGGCTGTTCTGGGAATTTATATTGGCCATTTAATTTGGCTGTTTTAGTTTTATAAGGATATTATCTCTGTGTACAATAACATTTAAAAAAAAGAATTGTAAGTTGTACTAAAGCTTTGGAGACTAAATTTCTAAAAGCTAAATATTCTTATCATTTTATTTTCCATGTGAATTTTGAGAAGTATGCTCTTTTCAGATTGGTACTAAAAACCTGAAGGTAAATCAGAAATGCTGGAATTTTCTTCCATCTCATCATATAAATCCCAAAAAGTCACTTTCCTGATGATAAAAAAGTAGCATGTGTGAAGTAAAGAATATTTATGTTTTTGTTTGGAATACGGTTAGAATTCAGTTAAAGATATATGGGACTGGTGAACAAACACTGGTAGCATTCACAATAGAACTAGAATAAACTTATCTATCTTCTGTTTATATTTACATTATCAAAGCTTATTAATTTACGATTTCCTCTTCATCAGAGGCATGACTATATCATAAGAGTAGTTGATAAGACCAAATTTATAGTATATAAAGAAATATTTATGGAAACTCAAATGACTTTCATTTATTAAAGGCCAGAATTGGAGGCAGACGTAATAATAATTATTATTATTTATTAAATATTTACTCCGTTAGAAGCACAATGTAAGTGCTTTACATGAATTATTTTATTTATTCCCCAATTAGTTGAATTCCATTATCACCATTTTACAGATGAATTGAGACTTAGAAAATGTGTTTTCAAGGTCACATAACTGGCAAGGGGTAGAACTAGAATTTGAATTCTAGAGGCGTAAAGCTTAACCACTATGCTATAATGCCAACCAGCTTTGGAAAGAGTCATGGAAGCAGAAATACAATTCATTATTTAAAACAGTTTTCTTCTTGGCAAGAATTAAAGTGACATTTTTGTTTCTGCGTAAAATGGTATATTCTCTGCTTTCTCTAGGACTTGAAATCTCAATTCCAGCATTTTCGAAGCTCAGCGCTCAGCTATTCTAATGAACATTTAATACTTTACCATTCTGTTCAAACACAACTGACATTTGCAAGTCAAATAATGCTTAATGATAACAGAAAAAAAATCTATGAGAGCGGCAAAGGAGCACTGCCCCATGAGGAATTGATGATGTCCAAGGTCACGACTCAGCAGAACTCAATCAGAGCTAAGTTTCCAAGAGATGACTCATACAGAGAAAATGTACACAGGACACAGAATTTGTGAATAATCAGAGTGTGAGAAGAAATAGAAGCATCAGCAGAATGAATGTGTGGTTATATGGGCAGGGCTCTGAAGATGTCTTGGTAGCTCCTGAATGTCTAGCAGAATGTGCTTCATATCACAAGCACGCCATCAAGACTTGTTGAATAAATGGATGAAGAAAAACTTCTAATCTCACAGGAGGCCCAGTATTCCCCTCAGCAGATTTGCTCGTGTCACAGTACAAACAACTTTAAAGGATACTTAGAAGTTGTCAAGAAGAAAGCAGAGATGACTGGTAAGACTGGTGTTCTTGATCCTCAGTTTCAGAGAAAAGAAGGACTTGGGGGAAAAATAACTGGTAAACAAAGAGAAATGGAGTTATCACCATAATTATAAATGCCTGTTCAAGTCTGTGTTACCCTTTTTAAGTAGAAGTGGATGATTTTAAAGTCTAGAGAAGCCCAGACAGGTTGTCGACAAAGTTTCACAGTTGGTAAGATCATTACAAAGATTTTCTCCATCTGAGAGTAAACAAAAGACACTAATAAGCGATAAGTAGACTAGAACATCCCCAAAGGGCAGATCAATGACATACAAAAGAAAATATACAGGTAAATTAGACAGTCATCCTCAAATGCCCTTCTGCAGAATATTGGTATCCAACTAATAAAATGATTATAATGTTTCCCTAATGTGCAGGAAAATTAAGTTGAAGTATAACTTCCTCACTTGAACACTCACCTCTTCTCCCTCATCAAATTTTTTCTTAAAACTTCCATATCTATTGCTATAAAGAAATACCTGAGAAAAAAAGAAAAAAAAAACAACTTCCATATCTACTATGTGAAAGAATGGATAGAAATGAAATATTATTGGAAAATTTCAGGAAAAGATAATTACTAATCTAATACTTTGATCTTTATGGGCATATGTTTATTCTTTTTGTGATTTTATAGTGTATACTTTTTTTGCTAATAAAATTATTCTTTGTTGGTGTGATGAAAAGTTGGGTTTGTTAACTGCTGCATATTACATTCACATATGCAGTTTTTGCTGTGAAGCAAGCCACTTCAATCTCAGAGGTCCAAAACAATAAACATTTATTATTTTCCATTATTCTGTGGCTCAGTTCTGGTCTGGGTTGCCTTGGCTGATCTCTGCTGAGCTTACTCATGCTTCTGTGGTCAACACAATGTGCAACATCCCATTGCAAGGGCATGGGTATATAGAAAAGAGGAAAGTTTAAAAGAACTACGTCAATATGCAATATGGATAAGCCTGGGCTAGCCTGCTACAGAATGAGAAGCATGTGAAGAACTAAAACAACTCAATGGGCAAGCTACAAACTACCTAACGTGTAAATGGGGCCACCCTAGATCATCCAGCTTCTCAACCAATTTGCAGCCTCCAGGAAAGTAACACGTGGTTGCTGTTTTAAGCCATGAAATTTTGGAGTGGTTTACTGTGCAACTACGTTAGGTTGAAATGTCAGTTTCTGGTGTCTTAAAGTTGAGTTTTCTGGGAAACAGACTCTCAGGAAGATTTTCATGCATGCGATTTATTGAGGAATGCTCTTGGGACTATCTGTGAGGGCATGAGGGAAACAGGATTGGACAGAGGCTCTAAGAGTGGCCTTAGTCAATCTTGTGGGAGCTCTGAATATGGAAGGAAATTTCAGAGGTGTCTTTCATTGAGATAACGAGTGTGAGTCATTGGATTGGAGTGGAGGGAGCAGTGTAACCTGGGGTTAGGAAACTCCCTTTGGCAGAGGGCAATTCCTGGGGAGGGAGGGACTCAGCTGCGGCTATTAGCAGCCAACACTTCCATGAAATGGGGAAGGAGTGCTTTGGTCCTGGAAGAAGGATCAGGTCCCTGCGACACAGCATCCACTACGGTAATGTTTCCTAAAAGATGGAGTTTATTTCTGGACTGGCCTTATGACTTGCTTTGACCAATAGAATGTGGTGGAAGTGACACTGCAGAGCCTAGGCCTCAAGATGCTTTGCAATTCCTGCTTTCGCCTTTTTGGAGCCCTGAGCCCTGATTCTATCTTCAAAAAACGTATGGGCTAGCCTCCTTTAGGATGAGACCTTGTGGGGCCTGTGACTGGCAGCAACCATCAGAGACACCTGTGAGGCTACCCTAAGTCATCCTACCCTAGTCAAGTTGCCAGAGACTTCAGCTATATGAGAGATCCCAGGAAAGACCAGAAGAACAATGGCCATCTGAGTCCAGACTGAACTGATGATCCACAGGAAAAATTACTAACTTTTGAGGTGATTTGTTATGCAGCAAAAGATAACTGAAGCAGCAGAAAAATTCATACCTAGAAACAGGTTGCTGCCGAAACGAAACTCAATACATATGCCATTAGCTTTGGGGCTAGACAGGGGGTGGATCTGGAAAAGTGCAAGGAAACTGTTGGTCAAGACCGGAAAAATGATGAAAATTGTTTTTCAAAGTTGGGAAGATGGCAATATATGTAACACAGTAGCAAAACAGTTGTCAAAAATATTGTATGTAGTAACTTGGAAGATAGAAAATATATCCAACAACATTTTATGTTTGGTTAAGTAGATTTTCAAATAAAATACTGGAAGTGTCAAGATGCTTGTGGATGTGTATAATAAGACATTGCAAAAGAGAGATGAACTAAGGAAGGACTCTTTACTTTTCAAGCAGAATTGAGGGGGAATTAGAGAGCCCAGGACATGCTGGGCTGGAAAATAAAAGTGTTTCTCATCTCCAGACTCCAGACAGCAGAAGATTCCCAAAGTAAAAGGAGTCCTGGTGCCAAAGGTCAAATCGAGAATGTATCTATAAGATTCTTGGTTTATACTTCTGAATGATTTAAGGTGATACCTATTCGGCCATATCAGGTAGGCAAAAGAACTTTCAACAATCTTAAGGCATTACGCTACAGTAGCCTAACATGCTTCTCAAAGTGGAAAGGGGCTACATGGAAAAGAATTATGGATGCAGCTTTTGTCAAAGGCAGTGGACCATAATCTGATTCATGAAAAGTGCATAAGTATTTTAACGGAGTTCTACCAATCAAAGAACAACACATGTATTCAAAGAGAATGAAATTGCTTAAATTGTAAAAGGATTTCTGGCATCCCAACTTTCTATATGTTGAAAGCAGTTGCCAAGAACTATGAAAGAGCTGATATTTTATTCCACTTACAATCTAACATACTGTGGGTGTTGTCAAAAAGACATGGACCTTCAAGGTCAGAGACTAAAATAAAGGACAGTTGACAGTGTGAGCAGGAGCATATTTGTGTTAGTTCTCTGAGCTTCAATTGGAGCCATGAGACATGTGCACATGCAATGGTTGCAATATAGGAGAGGAACTCTGAAGTTTGGGAACCTGAATCTTTTATATTAGGCAGTAAGTATGCCTGCCCATTGCCCCAAAGGGACATGTTATCTCTCTCCTCTAAGGCCAAAGACAACTTGCCCTTTGCTCCAGCGGGAGACACTGTCTCTACATTCCAAGACTGTTCACTTCACAAATATCTTTAAACAAAAGATTACTCAGAATAAAAACAGTCACTGATGCTACTTGTAAGATGTGCAGAAATGCAACAGACCCATGGAGAATTATCTTCCCATAGCAGGTGGCTTCAAACATAGGCCATTCTAATGGGAAAAAGGAGTATTTATCTCAGATGGCTAATTCTAAAGGCCGAGAGCTCAGAGGGTGAAGCCACAGCCTTGAAGGACAATGGACTAGACAGCCACTCTCAAGGAGAATCAGAAAATAACAGTCTGGGGAGCTATTCCCAAGGAGCAGAACTGGGCCCTAATCAAGAAACATTTTCTGCCTCCACAGCCAGAGATCCTGGCAACCTATGCTCCATTGTATTTCATGATTGCTATGGACTGGTGACTGGTAGGTGCTTCCCATTCTCTCCCTTTTGGAGTAGGAGTGCCTACTCCAGTTCTCCTGTCCTTGTTTTGCTATTGCATGTGGGTTTATGAGGGCAGATAGCTCATCTTTTAAGCTCATCAGCCTCTGAGTCAGGAGGAGCTACATGTTGACCTGATTTCAGTCACAAAATCCTGGACTTCAAATTCACTACCATCACTGGATGGCATTTTCAGATGTCCTGGGATGGGAGTGAGAACACTTTGCATGTGGGAAAAATGTGAATGATTTGTGGCCAGAGATGGACTTTGGGTGATTGCAAGAATAGCCACGTGGTCTTGGTTCTTTGCATCCACTCTCTTTTTGATGTGACTTTGTGGATCCTTTCATCAGGGGTAAAGTCTGTTTCTTCACCTTTTGAATCTAGACTCCCCATGCAATTTGTTCTGGCCGGTGGGACATTAGCGAACACGATGTGGGCAGAGTTGTATTAGGGCTTGCTGTACCTGGATCCCTGAAACTTCCATGTAAGTGATTCTGAGCTAGCCTGGGAGGATGAGTGGCACATGGAGAGGAACTTAGATATCTCAGCCAACACCTGCCAACTGCCAGGCACGTGAGTGAGACCATTGTAGATTCAGCAGTCACCAGTCATACTGCCAGCTAATCACAGACACATGAACAAACCCAGCGGTGGTCTTCCCAGCTAGCTCTGGCTAGAGGAACTGCCCTGCCTTCACACAGAATTGCAAGAAACAATGTATATTTGTTGTTTGGAGCCACGAAGTTTAAAGGTGATTTGATAGGCCACAAAAGTGAGTTGAGATACCATCACACTCCCCAAAACCAGCAAATAGGAGACAGTCCATAAGTATCTGTTGAATGAATATTTATGAAGTTATAAGGAATATAAGAATATCATAACTAATTATAAAAGGCCTGCCACCTGATTGGGTTTGCACATCACTGAATTACTTTATATGCTCTGAAAACTACCAGGTGTTAAGACAGAGCTTTAAAAAAGATATAATCATGGAGGCAATCAGGAAAGTGAAAAGTGGGAAAACCCAAACAGCTGCATGTCTGATCTCTTCTAGACCTTACCTTTCCTTAGCTAATAACAGTAAAAGTAATGAGATTAGATTAGAAAAATAGGTTATATTCCAACTCAGCTTTTAAAACAAAACAAAAAGTTTAATTTGTTTTTATATTCTCTCTGTGTAACATAAAAAGAGAAAGCCAAGAAAAATAGTAAAGTTTACAGGGCAGCATATAAAATATTTCCTAAGTTTAATAGGATGCATTATTTAAAAAAGAAGTTCGATTCCTTGTTTAGACATCAGCAACAACAACAAATCAGAATTGAGCATGTAGCTGCAAACAAGAGATATTCTTGAAACTAACATAACTAAATAGACTAAAAGTTACAATGCAGTCTAAAGTGGGCATACGTGCTGGTGTGTATGTAATGTGCTTCAGTCCTTTGTCCCAAGAGATGTCAGTGGCAAACGGAAGGTACATTGTCCACTGGGAATATACCATGTAATTGCTCTCTTCCCCTACACTATGCTGGAATTTTCTGGAAAACAAACAGTAAAACTAAGGTTGTTATGCATTTCACTTTTAAGACATTTGAAGACAGAAACTCACTGCAAACATCAAAATAAACACACCGTCCACTGGCATCTTTGTTATTCCCACCCTCCATGAGGACCACACAGAATCCAGTAGACTGCCCCTTGGACCCATGGAGCTCCGTCTGCACTTCCCTAATAATTTACCCCAGAGCTGGTAACCCCAGAATGACCCATCCCTGTTCTTCAAACTGGTAATGAAAAACAACCAAACAAACAGCAAATACTGGGCTCCCTGTGTAGGTGAGGGCATGTCACAGGCTCTCTGACCCTTACTTGATGCTCCTGTGTTGACCACCTGTTTCCTGGATCCGAGGCCCTGGCAGAGTGGGAGGAGCCACGATCTGGCACAGCGCTAGGAGTTGCCTCCATGATTTATATTTGATTTCAGTCTATTGTGACAAAGGTTTTGCTATTCTTACCAAGCATGCCGAACAAATATAAAAGTAATTTGCACTTTCCGTTTTAGGTAGCTGGTTTCATGTACGACCAAATGTCAAATGTTGATCTGTTTCTGTTGCAATCTGCTTTTCCGCTGGGATGTTAACACTTCAAGAGCAGGAAGCATATTGTGTTGTCCTTGACATAAGTCCGTTCAGGGGTGCCCGCCTCTGACACGCACATGTTCTGCTTCTGGAGCTGTACAAGTAAACAGACTGTAGAGTCTAACCAAGAAGAGGGTGAGAGAAGGCTTCCAGGAGATAAGTGGTCTCTTACAGGAGACCTGAAGAACTCGAGAGTATTCTCGGATGGAGGGAATGGGAATCATATTAAGTTCAGAGAATAGAACAGAATGCTTTCGATAGCAGAAAATAAATTGTGTTACTATAGTAAAAGGGACAAGGGGTGGGCAGGTGGTTCGGTGCTGAGAGATGAGGTTGCAGATGCAGGCAGCACCAAGCCAGAGGTTATGGGTAACATTTGAAGATTCTAAGCATAGAAACAGCACCGCTTCAGAAAAATCCCTTTGGCTGTCATATGAAGAGCATCTGGAGAGTGAGTAAGGGTGGCGAGGGATTGGGGAAGGGGAAAGTCAGGTGAAACTGGAGCTGGTAATTGACACTCCAGGGAGGAGAGAGGGAAGAACAGTTAAACCAAAACCAAAACCTCTATCTACGTCCAGGCCTGAACCTGAAGAGAGAGAAGACATTGGATTCAAGAGCTACAATGGAGGTAGAATGTGCGCGACTTGGTGTCTGATGAGAGTGAGGGTAGAAGAGAAGAAAGGGTGAATGATGACTCCTGAGTTTCTAGCTTGTGCAACAGGGCATATGGCTCACTGCAATGAGAAATATCAAAGGAGCAGGGGATTCTGGGAGAAAGATGAATTTTCTTCTGGTTGTATCAAGTTTGAGGTGTCTGTGGGATGTCTTGGCAGCAAAGAGTTGTGTAGATGTGTTTGTTGTTCTGGGAAGTGGGGCTTGAGGTAGAGATTTTGGAATTGAAACCGTAGGAGGCAGTGAGATCAAATGAGGTGAATGTGTGAGAAAAGGATATAGGATTAATTCACCACACAGACCAAAAAAACCAAAACATCTTTCGGACATAAGTGATGCAAGGCTGAAAAATGCAATGAAAATGGAGATTCTGTTAAAATAGAAACAGGACATTAAATTCTTGGCTACTAATATCATCCAGGACATAAAGATTTATTTAAAGTATTTATAACACTCTAATGAGGACAATAAATGCACACTTGAGTGAGTAGGGAGCTATACTACACTATTTATTTGAAAGAGTAAAAATAGTGAAAATGACAGTACTCACTAGGTTAATATACAGATTTAATGCAATGCCTATTAAAAATCACAGCAAGATACTTTATAAACACTTACAAAATAATGGTAAAATTCTTTTTGAAATAATCCGTGGGCAAGAATGCACATATAGATCAATACAGACATATTTATATAACACTTTACGTTCTACAAAATACTTTCACAACATTCTCATTTAATTCTAAAAATGACTCTTGTAATAAGGTATGCTTAATTGTTATTTCCATTTTAGGGTGACCAGAAGTCCTGGTATATCCAAGGCTGTCTTGTTTTATGCTATTTCCTCAATGTTTCCCTGTTAGTTAATATTTCTCCCAGATGTTTTCATTTTTACAGATGATATTATTGTTAATAGTTGCATTAATATAATCTGGGCTGGGTTTGGCACCATCTCCAGGAAGTACTTCTTAGTCTCTGTCATGGTCTTGTTTAGTAGTGGGTAAGGTGCATGCGTAGTGAACAAATTCTCACTTTAACACATGTTCAGTCTGAGAGATGACCAGTGATAACCCTATTCTTCCCACCTTTCCTTACCTGGTGAAAAGTAACTCACACATCTTTCGCATGCAGCATGCAGGAAGAGGACATACTCTCCAAAGAAACAACTTGTACCCAGACTCTATAGATAGCTACTTTATTCTAGTTCAAGTGATGGTGGGAGAAGTATTTGTTGTTGCTGCCGGCTCCTACTGGAGACTTGGTGTACCAGTTAGCTGCTTATTGAACCATTTGTATGAAGCCACCAGGCTGCTTGTCAGTGGGGTCAGTGGAGAACTTGAGAAATTATAGATTATATATAACAAGAGGAATATGTACAAGAGGGGCAGAACAGTTCTTCAACAGAGCTCATAGAATATCCTGAATTTTTTTTAAACAATGATTTGTCATTTAATATGTAAAATAAATATAATCAGTTTATTTAATTTTTACATTTTTATTGCGGCAAAATATACATAAAATTTGCCATTTTAATTATTTCTGAGTAGACAGTTTGTGGCTTTAAGTATAACCACATTGCTCTGCAACAATCTCCACCATTGATCTCTGGAACATTTTTATCTTCCCCAAATGAAGCGCTGTGCCCATTAAGCACTAACCCCCCTGGCTCCTGGTAACCATCATTCTACATTCTTTCCCTGTGAACTTAACTATAGATCCAGATATCTCATATAAGTAGAATCATATAATATTTGTCCTTTTCTGACTAGCTTATTTCACTTAGCATAGTGTCTCCAAGAGGTTCATCCATGTTTCAGCATGTGTCGTAATTTCTTCCCCTTTAAAACACTAGATGATATTCCATTGTGTGTATACATCCATTTATTTTATTGCTTGGGATTGTTTGTTAATTTTGTAATAAACTCTTGTTGGCAATTAGGCCAAAAACAAAAGTTCAGTTCATGAAATACTGAGTACTATTTTTTTTTCCTCAAGAAAGGGTGAGGAATGTATAACTTGCATAAATATTTGTTGAAATGTATCATCCACCAAAGGAGACTGCTGTGTTATAATTGACCACATAAAAAACAGAAGACATAAATCTAATGAAGAAGCATCAGCATTTACTTAAAAAATTAGTAATTATTTTAAGAAAATTCTTTCTGAAAACAATGATTTAACACACGTGGTGGCAAAAAGTGAATTGCATATCACTGTGGATCATGACTTTTCATTTAGATCAAATTACTGTTCTAAATTAATTTCTTTTATTTTCGATTGCATTTTTTAATACACATCTGAATTTTATTTTATTTTATTTTTTGGAAATGGCATTTCACTTTTGTTGCTCAGGCTGGAGTGCAATGGCATGAGCTATCTCAACTCACTGCAACCTCTGCCTCCTGGGTTCAAGTGATTCTCCTGCCTCAGCCTCCCAAGTAGCTGGGATTACAGACGTGCACCACCATGCCCAGCAAATTTTTGTATTTTTAGTAGAGATCGGGTTTCACCACGTTGGCCAGGCTGGTGATGAACTTCTGACCTCAGGTGATCCACCTGCCTTGGCCTCCCAAAGTGCTGGGCTTACAGGTGTGAGCCACCACACCCGGCCTGAAAATTTTTTTAAAAAGCTTCATGGCAAATTTATTTCACCTAGAGTTGAAAGATAAATAGAATAAATAGAAAGATGGCTCTATCACTATATCTCATCCAATATACTCTTTTAAAATTGTAATGTTGACACTCCCCTTTCTTGGATAGAACCTTATGTTTCCTTCTAGTGATTCTTTCTCTCACTATTCATTCTTAGACACTCATAATATGAGGAGGTCCAGGGTCAGGACCAGGTCACATGGAGAGGCCATGAGTTAGGTGTTCTGTCCCACAGTCCTGAAGGTCTCAGCCAGCAGCCAGCATCACGTAGGTGAAGGAGTATCTCACAGTTGACTGCAGTCCCTAGCCTTCCAATCACCCTAGCTGAAACTGAGTGGTGCATAGACTAGCTATGCTGCCAAGCCCTGCCCAAATTAAAGATTTGCAAGCAAAGTAAATGTCATTGTCATTGTTTTAAGCCTCTGTGTTTTGGAGTAATTTGTTACTGAGTCATGGGAACTAGAACAGTATTAACTCATTGGCTGCATTGTGGAAAAAGAACTTCACCAACTTAAATGATGTTCATTCTGTATCAGTGTCATCAGATGCTTCAAATGGTAATATGAGGAATTCTAGTACAATATTTAGGTGACTTATAAGCACACTCCAGCTCTGACCTTTGCTCCCATGCAGGTTGACGGAATCTTATTTTGGTTCTGGGTAATAATAACTGAATCTTTACCTTGTTCATCCAATACCTGCACCTATGCTTTGACAGGTTATTTAGGAGTGAGGCCATGCTTAAATGATCAGCTCCTGCATTTATAATAATATAAGCAGTTACCATTTATTGAAAAACTCCTATGTCCCAGGTCCCACATAGTGCATGACATATTTTATATATAATTCTAGTCCCTACAACAGCCCTGCAACAAGAGTCATTATCAGCCGTATTTTACAAGTCAGAAAATAAGGCTCAGAGAGGTCAATAACTCGCTCAAGATCACATAAGCAGGAGGAAGCCATGCTTTCCTAACACCAAGGGCAAGGGCCTTTCCACTGTGTCTCACTGGATTCTGCTTTGATCCCAGATACTTGGCTGGGTGTTTTAATCTGTTTTGTGTTCCTATAATAGAATTTTTGAGACTAGGTAGCTTATAAAGAACAGAGGTTTATTTTGATTATGGTTCTGCAGGCTGGGAAGTTCAAGAAGCATCACACCAGCAACTGCTTAGCTTCTGGTGAGGGCATTCATGTGGCATCATAACATGGCATAAGGTCAAAGAGGAAGAGGGCATATGCAAAGAGGCAAACCAGGGGGGCATTCCAGCTTTATAACAACCAACTCTTTGGGGTGCTGATTCATTCCCACAAGAGCAAATCCAGTCTCACCAGAGCAAGAACTCACTACCACAAGAATTGGTATGCACTATGAAGCCATTCATGAGGGATCTGCTCCTATAACCCAAAAATTCCCATCAGGCTCCACTTCTCAGTACCACCACATTGGGGACCAGATTTCAACATGAGCTTTGGTGGAGGACAAACTCAGACCCTATCAGCTGGTAACCTGATCACAGGCATCCTTCATGCAGATTATCTTTCTGCTCATGTTTCTGAATGTTGTCTACCCCAAGGACCTCTGATGATGGGCCTACCTATCTGTCATTCATCTTATCATCTTTTTTTTCTGGACCTTCTTAATGCCACCTGCTTGTCTGGGCTCTGCAAGTCCTCAATGCTTCAGCTCTGCCTCATTCTCATTTCAGTTAAACTGGATGGTTCATAAACTTGATGCAGCATCAGAACAAGAAGTCATGACTTTGGAGGAGAATGAACCTGGGCTCAACCACTCACCATATGAAGTCATGCAAACAGAGCAAAAGTTAAATAAGCAACAAGAGCAATGATACCACAAACCTTTCAAAAATCTGAAAGTAAACAACACTATATTTATCCTATATGTGGACCAAATAAATTTTTCTCTACTAGTGAGAAGGAAATATGGAAACAAGATGAATTCATCTGAATATGCAAAGATTAGGACAGGAAGAGCAAAAGAATACAAAATGAAAAGCATTGAAAAGAACTGAGTTTTCGTTGGAAACAATGGAGGCTAGAAGGCAGTGGAATGATGTATTCAAGGTGCTGAAGGAAAAAAAAACACCTGTCAACTAGAAGTTCTATATCAAGCACAACTATCTCTCAGAAATTAAGATGACATAGCATGTGGGCCCACACAGCACTCCACGACACAGTAGTTCTTACTGTTAGATGTCGGGTCACACACAAAGGCAGCTCTTCCTTGCAACTCTCTCAAAGGATATTCTAGGTTGTCCATTTTCCGCCTGTTTCATCCATGAACCACTCTCATTCGTATTTTGTTTTCCAGAAACAAAATGCATTCTCAGATAAACAAAAAATGAAAGAATATGTTTTCAGAATGTATGCCCTACAAAAAATACTGAAGAAACTCACAAAGTTAGTTAGGCTGAAATGAAATTCCACCAGATGGTAACAAATCCATGGGAAAAAAATGAAGAACTCCAACAATTTTAAATACGTGGGTAAATATAAGAGACTGTAAATATATTTTTTCCTCTTTTCATCTCTTAATTTAAAAAAGTTTTTGCTTAAAACAATAACTATGATACCACATTATTGGGTTTGTAATATATGTGCTACAAATACCATATATATGTGGTAATATAATACATAAGTGGTAAGTGACTTCATGTCCTCTAGGAGTTCACCTTAGCTTCAGGCTTTACATCCTTTCTCTCTGAGAAGAACTTCACAGCAGAAGGGACCCTATAGCTTTCTGTCTGCTTCCTGGGCTCTGAGGTGAAACACAGCAAAGAGAAGCTGACAGAGGAGGGCTGGAGAGTCTTAGGTGGAAGGCATAGCTAGCTGGAAATAATTAATTAGGAACATTTTACTGCCAAAAGATGGAAAATAACATGATGATAATTCTCCTTATTAGTGAATTTGGTGTTCTACATGGATCCAGAAATAGATTAAAACTGAAATCAAATAAGGATCTCTGAGTTTCCTCAAGGAAAGTACTGAGAGAAACTTGGTTCAGTGCGTAAGAGCCACGGTTTCTCTTTTCCCCACAGATTTTAAGTATCGCTCCTGCATTTACTCTAGAAAATGGTTCTTAATGTTCTGAGTCAGACCTTTTAAAAAGTATCCATGATACCCAGAGATTTATGGTTCATGCTCTGACCATTACCACAGGACTAGCTTGCTATACATCCTCAATATAGATGTTTCAGGATGAGATTTATAAAAATCTAGATGGTGATAATGAGAATTGGATAATTATCAGATGTCATATTTCTTGAATCATAACAGATTACTGAAAATCAGAGAGGATTTGAAATGAACAGTAATCGAATGTTACTAAGTGCAAGGCATTTTGATAATCAATGGTGGATGCAAAGATAAAGATGGTTCCTGCCGTTGGTGGTATATTACACTGCTCGTGCTGCTATAATGGAATACCTTAGACTGGATAATTTGTAAATGACAGAATTAATTTTTACAGTTCTAAAAGTTGGTGTTGGCAGACTTGGCATCTGGTAAAAGCTTACTCTCTGCCTCCAAGATGGTGCCTGTTGCTACGTCCTCACCTGGTAGAAGGAAGGAATGCTGTGTGCTTACACAGAAAAAGGAGTTGAAAAGCCAGGCAGCTCTCTGAAGACTTTTTCATAAGGGCATTAATCCCATTCTCTGCTGACATGCCCCACCTGACAATAAAGGAACACTCCATCTCTTTCTCATGGTTTTTGTCCTTTTCTTATTTTTCTCACCTCCTCTTCTTATAACTGTTGGCAGTCAATATGCACCAGGGTAATCGGGAAAAGCTGGTTTAGTCATCTAGACTGGAGAGACTTGCCCCCTCCCCACCCCCCAACAGGGTAATGTGATCTTGGCTGTCCTCAGTACCACCTGTCTGATTGGCCTGGATCTTGCCTTGTTCTGCTCCTCCAGTCAGGAAAGAACTGTGTTCCTGAGACCAGAGCCAGGCCTGGGATGGTGGGCCACCAGTGGAGAGCTCTTTCACAAGGATGTTTCTCAAGGTGCTCGGAGTGTTTTTATAACAAAGAACCAAGGGATAGTTTCTGGTCTGGTTTTAGTACCAGAAGAACTGTGCTTCCCTTGAGCAATTGGTTTGTTTCTATGTCACAGACAAGGTGGATTTTGTGACTCAGGTAGTGTGTGTGTGTGTGTGTGTGTGTGTGTGCGCGCGTGTGTGCACACTTGTGTTTGTGAGATACTGGCCTCTAGAAACATTGTAGGCAGATGTATGGTTCTCTCATAGCCAGTTGATATGATTTGGCTCTGTTTCCCCACCCAAATCTCATCTTGAATTGTAATCCCCACATGTTGAGGGAGGGAGGTGACTGGATCATGGAGGTGATTTCCCCCATGCTGTTCTCGTGATGGTGGGTTCTTAGGACAAGGGGCTCTTTCCCCTTCACTCCCTCTCTCTCCTGCCACCTTGTGAAGAAGGTGCCTGCTTCCCCTTCTGCCATGATTGTAACTTTCTTGAGGCCTCCCCTGCCATGTGGAACTGTGAGTCAATTAAACCTCTTTCCTTTACAAATTACCGAGTCTTAGGGACGTTCTTTATAGCAGTGTGAAAACAGACTAATACATCAGTGCATAGGATTTGAAAATATGTGTTTGTATTATTTCTGGCTTCTTCTGACCCAGTCTTTATTATTTGCCTTATCCTGTCTCACTTAGCTCTTATTTATGTTACCTTGTACTTTCCGTGTCCTTGTAAGGGTGCCTTATGTTCTTCTTGGAACCAGACAGGGTATAAATACATGAATAAATATAGAAAACACCTGGCTTTCTGAGCCTCTGGCTCCACATCACACTTCACTGCTTCTCAGCCTTTTGGCTCAATCCAAGCGCAGGGGAATGGCGGGCTCTGCTTCTGTGCTGGGTTGGTGCCCCATGACTGTCCCTTAGGACTACTCTTCATTTTTGGCTTTTTGCTCTGACTCTTCGGTTTGGTTTCCTAACCTTCTCTTGTCTGACCACAATTCCTGGTGTCCCGCATCTCCGTTGCCCACCTCCTCCTCACACTAAGTCTGGATTTTGCTTTCTGAGATCCATAGTCTCAGAAATGTTGGCTTTCACCAACATCTGTAGGAATCATTTCTAGCCTGCCTTCCATGGTATTTCAGAGCTCTGGGGAGGCAGTGTGGTGTGGTGGTGTTGGTGTCATTTGGATTTGGGTTGGTGCAATCATCCCTCTGTTCATCCAGCCATGCACCCATCCAGTCTTCCATCACCCACCACTGTGTGTGTGTGTGGTGTGTGTGTGTGTGTGTGTATGTGTGTGTGTGTATGGGGTGTTGGTCATGCGCTAGGTACTGAACTAAGTACTAGGAATATGATAGTGAACCAGTGATACAAATAGAACCCAAGCTCTGACACTGCTACTTGTGAAAAAGTAGGCAATTATTTAATTTTTCTGAGTCTCCAATTCTTAATCTGTAAACTGTGAATAGTAATACCTACTGCCTGAGGCCATTTCAAGAATTAAATGCTGTAACATAAGAAAAGCACACGGCCTAGGATGTGGGCCCAGGCAGCACTCCATGACACAGTAGTTCTTACTGTTAGGCATCTGGTCACACATGAAGGTGGTCCCCCCTTGCAACTCTCTCACAAGATATTCTAGGTTGTCTACTTTCCACCTGTTTCATCCATTAAACCACTGTCATTTGTATTTTGTTTTCCAGAAATGTGCTGCAGTTTCTGATTCGCTGAGGCTCTGCATTTCTGTTCTCTCCCATTATGGATTTATTTCTCTTTGTATTTGCAAAACAGAAAATGCTGTTGGCAATGAATGGCAGTACTATGGCTTGCAAAACAGCTGAACTGCACCAAACCCATAACAGGTAAGATAACCTAAGCTCAAACTCATGTGTTTATAGTTACTGTATTAACAGTAAACCCCTGTGGACTCACCTAAGACCACTGATGGTTCCAGAAACTGCCTAATTTCCAAATTCTGACCAATCCCTGCTTCGGTCATGAGCTCTGAGCTCTGCTTTGTAAGTAGCCTCTGTGAAGTGGTTCCCTCATTTGCTCTGAGAGTCTAATATAAAACCTTGCTGGTGGTCTCGGGGGTTGGCGGGGGGGCTTTGGTACATTTATATTTTGGTGGAGAGAGGCTCTCTCAAGAGGGATGTCAGACAAATATATGTGTCCAGTCTGCTATTGTAAACCAGAAGTCTCAACTATATTTTTCTTTCTTTCTTTCTTTTTTTAGACATGGGGTCTCACTCTGTTACCCAGGCTGGAGTACAGTGTGTGATCTTGGCTCACTGCAGCCTCAACCTCTTGGCTCAAGTGATCCTCCTATCTCATCCTCCTCAGTAGCTGGGACTAGAGGGGTGTATCACCACACCCACCTGGCTAATTTTTTTGATTTTTTTTTTTTTTTGTGGAGATAGGGTCTTGCTAAGTTGAGATCAGCGCCTGGGCTGGTCTCAAACTCCTGGGCTTAAGTGATCCTCCTGCCTTGGCCTCCCAAAGTGCTGGGATTACAGGTGTGAGCCACTGTGCCTGGCCTCCACCTACATTTTTTAGCTGACAGGGTAGCACCAAAAACAAACAAAAAATCCAGATACATGTGGAATGATGGCACCCCATTTGCTTTTATGCTCTCAGGCAATGTGAGTTGAATGAATTCTCTGATGGGAGAGGTTCAGGGGTCCAGGGCTTTTGAGAAGCAGCAGGAGGAATGCCTACCAAACTCGCCCCTTTCTCCACACCCACGTCTCTCTGCCGCTGTCCACACCATGCCTTGTGCTGCATGCTAGCAAAGGGGACAATCATCAGTGGTGGCTGAAGGTTTAGTGAGAACCACCTGGATTCAGGAGTTTGTCAGGAAGTGACTGTGGTTTCAGATTTAATGAGAGGCATGAAGGCAGATGAATGTGGAGGTGGGCTCCCTCCTTCACACAGGTTCTGCTTGTTAAGGTCACAAATAACTTCTGCTAGCTTCAGAGATTACGCCGGTTGTCTGATCTCTCAGCAGGCTCGCGTGGTGTTGTTTCAGTGACTGCGTACATGATCTGAATGTTCAATGCTAGAAGGAGCAGTTGGTGGTGGTTCACTCGTGCAAATCATCCCTGAACAATTAAAAGGATGGATTCCATCCACTCACGCATTTTCCTTTACGGCAAAGATGATTCTAGGAAGAGGACTTCTGCTGCTTTTATGAGGGTTGTACTGATGAGTGTTGCCTCATTGACAAATGAGAAAAAGTTAGCTTCTTCTGTTAATTATTGCCAGAGGCTGTGAATCTATGGTCAAGCTGTCAGGCAGGAAATGAGAGTGGTGTGTATCAAGTTGTAATTGTGGCCTTAAGCAGGGTGTGTTTTCAGGAGACCGACTCTGGGATGGGCCTCCCAGTTGTTAAAATATTCGGTGCTTCTGTGCTGGTTAGGAAGTAGCCATTGCCCCGAGTCCTGAATGTTTTCTGCCTGTCCTGTCACCTCTCAGACCTCATACCACCCAGCAACAAAGGCTAACCTGGCACACTGGGGGCCAAGACCCTGCCCCAGCACTCAATGCCTTGCCAGGCCCTGTCCTACTTGTTATTGACTACTTGGAACACCGCTCCTGGTCTTAAGTATTTTTATTCCCCAGGAGAAGGGAATGAGGATTATAAACTTAAATTGTGGAATCCTGGCTATTGGTCAGAGGGACACTCTGTATGCCCTGCACTGGTGGCTAACCTCTGAGAAATGAAATTTTGAAAGGTGAAGATGATCCCAAAGGACAGAAAATCAGTTAGGACTCAGAGCTGCTGACTCAGAGCTTCAGAAGGGACGCTGCAGTGATGGGTGAGGGGTAGGGGGTGACAGAGAGGTGTCTCAGCTGGGATAGTGGACAGAGCCACCTGTGGTGGCCCAGACAGTAGAGAAATAGAAAGAAGGACAAAATAGCAAGGGTGTTTTCATGGAGTGGCATAATGTGGGCAAAAGGCTGAATGAAGCTCACCAGTCCAGTGAATTAAGAGGGTGGCCACACATCATTGCTCCTGTCCCACTCACTCCCCCACCCAACTCCAGCCGCAGTGGCCTCCTTGCCATTCCTCAAACACAGCAAACCCCTTTTGCCCCAGGATCTTCCCTTCTCCCTCTGCCCAGACTCTGCCCCCTAGATACCTGCCTGGCTCTCTCCCACCCCTTCTCTAGGTCTTTCTCAAATGCTACTTCTGTGGTGGGTGGGTGGGTGTGTATGGGGGGCACTCCACAGACTGCCTGACACATGCATATGCAACCATCCTCCTTCCCTGCTTCATTTCTCTTCCTAGGAATTGTCACCACCAAAAATATGCTATTTAGTTTGCATTTACTTTATTTATTACTCTATTCCCCTTACTATAACATATTGGAAGCTCCATGAGAGCAGAAACTTTTTGGTCTGTTTTGTTCACCGCTGCCTCCAGAATACTGAGAATAGTACATTAGTGGTGACTCAGTGAATGCATGCTGATTGAATCAATGAAGAAACTAAGGACTTCATGGTTACCATGAATCAGGCATTGTGTTATGCTCTGTACATTTCTCGTGAAAGCATCAAAGGGCTGCCTCAGATGTATATCAGGGGTTGCCTCCTCCTTCTACATTTGTAATTTTCATTAACTTAAATAGCCACTTGAGCCTAGGATTACTCAACTGGACAGGGCAGATCTAGCATAAGAAGCATAAACGAGTGGAGCTCATGTACTCCCACCGGGCAGACTGTAGTGCTTAAACTTACCCAGTGGCCTTGGCAGTGTATAAAACTCCAGGATAATTTCTGGGTTCTGGATCAAGCCCATGCTAATGCCCCCTTTTCATTTTGTTTTGGCCTGACCAGGGACAGGATCAAGATGATGAGTGAGGAATTTGCCTTGGGTGTAAAATTTAAGGGATTATCTAAAAACTCATTAAGATAATTATGCAATATTTTAAAAATCAAAATTATTGCAAAAAAATCATGATGAACAAAATATCAACATTTTAAGTAAAGACAGGGTCAATATTATTGGTTTGTCCTTTTGCCTGAAGCTCCAATATGGCCTGCCATGCGCTGTAGTGCTTATGCAGTAGCGCAGCAAACAGCTTCTACCCATGGCCAAAGGAGAAGTGAAGACAGTAGATCTTCAAGCGTGTGGTGTGCTTTCAAGGGCAATGTGGACTGTTGGATGTTTTTAAATGTAGAGTAGAATTACCTGGGATTGTGTCCTGAATCAAATTCACCCCATGTCTTTGATCTGCAGAGCATGCAGGCTGGAGTGCATAGATCTGGGATGGAGATGACAGGAGAGGAATGTTGCTAACTGTGAAACTGTTAGTGTGTGGTTTTGAGCTCATTGCAATATATATCCGAAGATGCCACAAAAGTGTACCAAAGAAAGTAAACAGCACATTTAATCCAGGCATTTTTTCTTTGCTATATTAAGACTATTAACAAATTTTAAGTGATGCTATTTTCTTATAATAAATTAAATAAGGGAAGAGACATATAAAGGAAGCTAATAATCTTCTCACTCCACCGAAAATTCATTCCCACCAAGACAAAGTATGTTCCTAGTTTTTATTATTTATATTAGTCTGTTCTCATATTGCTAATAAAGACACACCCAAGACTCAGTAATTTATAGAGGAAAGAGGTTTAATTGACTCACAGTTCAGCATGGCTGGAGAGGCCTCAGGAAATTTACAATCATGGCAGAAAGAGAAGCAGACATGTCCTTCTTCACATAGTGGCAGGAAGGAGAAGTGCCAAACCAAGTGGGAAAAGCCCCTTATAAAATTATCAGATCTTGTGAGAACTCACTATCACAAAAACAGCATGGAGGAAACTGCCCCCATAATTCAATTACTTCCACCTGATCTCAACTTTGATTTATGGGGATTATCACAATTCAAGGTGAGATTTGGGTGGGGACACAGCCAAACTATATCACCATACTTCTTGGTTTCATTTAATGTTTTGACAAAATGGTGTCGTATTGCACATATCAATACTCAGCAACTTCTTATTCTTAATATATTGTGGACATCTCTCTAGGTCCAAACCTATAGCTCTTCTTTTTAAATTAGATTTTATTTATTTTTGTAAAGATAATACATGCACATGTTAAAAAATGTAAAAAGGAATCAATGTTATTTGGTGAAAATTGTGTTCCTTTTATTCCTGTACCAAAACCACTCATTTCCCTTCCACAGAGCAATCACTGTTATCAGTTCTCTTTTGAAGCCCTGCAGAGCTGTTCTATGCCTGAAAATGTGTTCTATTCTGGGTAGAATTCTTCTTACACTGTCTTCAGTTGCTTTTTTCACTTAATAATATATCTTGGAAAGTGTTCCATATCAGTATGTAAAGCTGCCTCATTCTTTATTATTATTATTATTATTTGGTCTCATTCTTCTAAATGGCTGCCTAGCTTTCCATTATATGGATATACAAAATGTATTTAATGTACTTCCTATGGAAATTCAGCTGATTTTTTAGCTTCTCTGGCATTTACAAACAATGTTGGAATGAAAAACCTTGTAATTATATCACTTTGCATACATGTCTATTTATCTGTGGGATACATTTCTAGAAAGGGGCTTGCTAGGTCCGTTTGTGATTTTAACTTTGACATTTATAGTCCAGTCGTTCTCAAGAGAGGTTGTGCCACCAGTAAGACTGGACCCAAATCCCCACACTCTTGCCAACATGGCGAGTCATTAAACTTTCTGTCCCTTGCCAATATGATAGGTGAAAACTGGTATCTCAGGGTAGTTTTAACTTTGCATTTTTCTTTTTATGAGGGAGATTGAGTATGTTTTCCAATTTTAAGGGGATTTAAATTTTTCTGTGAAATATGTATTAGTATCCTATGCCCATTAGAAAGTTTGGATTATTCATTCTTTTCAATATTGATTCATGAGACCTCGTTGTATGTTACAGAATTTTTCTTTTTGTCTCAAAGACAGTCTTTTAAATAGCTACATTATATTATATAGTATCTGTGCTTATTATTAGATATTCCTTTTTTTTCCCCCTGGAACTTGTTTGCCAGGGCAAATAATGTTGCAAAACTCTCCTGGTATACACATGTGAACTTGTATTTTTATTTTTATAGGGTATATTTCCCAAAGTGGCATTGCTTGTTCTAGAAATAAATGTATTTTAATAGATATTGTCAGATACTTTTTCAAAATTCTGACATAATCACATTCCCACCCTTAGAAGAAGGAAGTGCCTGCTCCCCTGCATCCCAGTCAGCACTAGCTGTTATTGCTCTTTTAAATTTTGAAGCAGTAAATGGTGTCTTCTTGTGGTTTTACTTTGTATTTATCTGACGAGCAGGGATGTCGAGCATCTTTTAATATGTTTATCGGCCATTTGCATTTTCTCTTCTATGAGTTGCATGTTCATATCCCCGGCCTGTTTTTTCCCCCTGGATTTTTCGTTTGTTTTCTATCAGTTTGTAGGGACTTTGTGTGTACAGTCAGTCCTCTGTATCCTCAGGTTTCACATCTGCACATACAACCAGCCATGAATAGAAAATATTCCAAAAATTAAAAAAGAAAAAAATGACAAGAGAATAAAAAATATAACTAAATTAAAAACAATACAGTATAACAACTATTTACATAGCGTTTATATTAAATTAGGTATTAGAAATAATCGACAGATGATTTAAAGATACAGGAGGAGGTATGTAGGTTATATGCAAATACTATGCTACTTTACCGAAGGGATTTTAGCAAATCCTTGGGATCCTGGAACTAATCCCCTACAGATACTGAGGGAGACTATATTAGCAATATTAAAGTTCTATTGGTAATGAGTATTTTTTCCACTCTCTCATTTATTTCTGTATTTTGTTTATAACTTTTATTAAGTGAATTTGAATTTTTATGCTGTCAAATATATCTTTTAATATATGGCTTCTGAGCTTCCTGGCTTTATTAAGGAGGTCTCCTCTACTCTTTCTGTAAAGGGCCAAATAGTAAGTATGTCAGGTGTTATGGACCATGTGGTCTCTGTCCCAACTATTCACTTCTACCATCGTAGCTCAAAAGCCACTATAGACAAAAGAAATGAATGTGGCTGTGTTTTAAGAAAACCTTATTTATAAAAGCAAGTGGTAGGCTAGGTGTGGTGGCTCACGCCTGTAATTCCAGCACTTTGGGAGGTCAAGGCAGGTGGATTACTTGAGGTCAGGAGTTGAGACCAGCTTGGCCAACATAGTGAAACCCTGTCTCTACTATTAGCTGGGTGTGGTGGCGTGTGCCTGTAATCCCAGCTACTCGGGAGGCTGAGGCAGGAGAATCACTTAAACCTGGGAGGTGGAGGTTGTAGTGAGTGGAGACCATACCACTGCACTCCAGCCTGGGCAAAAAAGCAAAACTTTGTATCAAAAACAAACAAACAAACAAAGAAAAAAATGCAAGTGGTGTCCTGCTGGCTGTAGTTTGTGGACCCTTGTGTTGAAGTGAAAGTCTAATGATGAAATCCTTTGTTCACATCCTCTGAAGGTTCTCTATCTCACTTAGATGAATACAAATTAAAATTACACCCAATTTCACCCTTGCTACCTCTCTGACTTCGTCTTCCATAACTCTCCCCTTGGTCAATCTGCTCTAACTGCAATAGCCTCTCTTTGTTCCTTGTACCCACCAGACAAACCCCAAACTAGACTCTCTTGCTCTTTGCACTTGTTTTTCCCACTGCTTAGGATGCTCCTCCCACAGATATTTGCATAAATCTTTTCCTCACTTCCTTCCTGATTTGGTTCAAATTTCAGCATATCAGGAGTTCTTCCCCAGCCACCCTATTTAAAATTTAACCCCTGTCCTGTCACACACCTTCTATTCCTCTTTCCTGTTTTTTTCTTTTAACTCCCACTAACATTGTATAGTTTACTTATTTACAATATCGATCATTTCCTCTCTTAAAATATTAGTTTCACATAGGTAAGAATTTTAATTTGTTTTGTATGCTTACCACTAAGAAAGGTGTTTGGCATATAGTCATTTTTGTTGAATAATTGAATATATGCAATAGAGAGGGAGAACTGAAGATACAGAGAGAGAGAGAGAGAGAGAGAGAGAGAGAAAGAAGTAGGGGCTGATATCAAGAGGAAAGTCCTTGAGAATGAGAAATAACCAGCTTTTAGGGGAACAGAGATGCTTCTTCATTGAAGTGAGAGAAGAAAGGGGTACCTGAGCAAGGTGGGCTATACCAGGGCTTCTCAGTCTTGGCACTGTTGACATTCTGGGTTAAGTAGTCCTTTATAGCTGGGAGCTGTCTGCTGTAGGATATCTAGCAGCATGCTGGCTAAGAGATACCAGGAGTAGCCACCCTCTCCATCTGTGACAATCAAAAATGTCTCTAGACATTGCTAGATGTTTCCTGGAGAGAACAATTTCCCTTGGTTGAGAACCACTTGTTTCTTTATTTAGACTATGAAGGGCCTTTTTAGTGATGGCTCTTATTTCCTCAGTTACGTGTAAGATGCAGTCATCAGGTAAGAGTTTAGGGGAAAGGAGTAAGAGGTTTGAAGAAAGAGAAGGCATGTAGTGGTGATCTCAGAGTGGCAAAAGAAAATGGTGAATAAGAAACAGGCTTGCCTCCTTCCTGGCCCTGAGGAACATGAAGTGGGGTAAAAAATAGCCTTTTTGTCAGAGGGCTGCAGGGGAGGCATTCTTTGTGGACAACCATTCAGAGATTAGGTTTCTGATCACAGACTAAGAGTTTTATATAGCTTAGAGAAAAAATTTGAGAGGGAGCGGGGGTTGGATGGGATTAGACTTGTTAAGTATAGTGTGGAGGCTGAGTGATCCCATATAACTGCTAATAGGAAATCTTGGATTTCTGAAGGGAACCGATACACAGTGGGCTAGGACTAGTTCTGAGAGCCTGATGGAAGGTTGGGAAGCTATCAGATAGTGTCATAGTCCTGAGTACTTTACTTGAATGTGTAGTAAGCCTCCTGGAGGAGAGGTGGCCAGCCCTTCCATGCTTTCATTACTAATGAGAATGGAATTATAGTTTCTGTTTCCATTTCAAATCAGTTACTGCTAGTCTAAAGAAAAGCTTCTCAGTTTTGTATATTTATCTTATCTTTAGCCTCTTTGCCAAACTCTCTTATTAATTCTAATAGTTTTAATGGAGTTTATTAGTTTTTTAGTTAAGCAATTATACCATCTGTAAATAAGTTTCACACTTTCAATATGACCAATACCAACTGAGGCCCATTGTGTAAAACCCATTCCTGGGACCCTTTTCAGCCCCCCAGCTTAGTCTCCTTCTTCATGGTTAAAGCAGTTATTCTCTTCAGCCACTGGATGGCAGCGACTCAGCATATCTGTGATACTTGGTTGATTTGCAGGTTTGTCAGAGATATTAGCTGAGCAAGCTTTCTTCCCAATAGAAAAAAAAACCTTTATAGCAAATTAAAAAAAAAAAACAATTAGAACCAGTCAACTCTCAGCTAGCTGTAAATATGAATCTACAGATTATCTTATATCAAACAACCCAAATGGGTGCTTGTTCATTAAAAGTCCTTTCTGTTCTTATGGTTCCTTAGCAAGCCCAATAACTTTAAGGATCATTTACAGTGGGAAAGGTATTTATATTCAGGAATTATTTCTTCATAAGCTGGTCTTAATTTTGGGAGATCATCTCCAGCTTTTTCCTTTGAATATTTGAGATTATCTGCTTTTTAAACAGAAAATGATATCAATCTTATGAAATCTATGCCTGTTTTTCTAATTCTTCTGCTTCATTTGATAGTTTGACCCCAAAAGGAATGGTACATGTCAAGACAAGCTGTCCCTCCAAGATCTGGTTTTCTAATATTACCTTGAAAAACTTCATGTGAAGTCATCCCCATATGTTTTACTTCTCTATTTACCAGCCTTGCTTTGAACTCAATGGAATGAATCATTAACCTTAGCCCTACTGGTAAACAACAAACCATGAGTATCATTGAATTCTTATGATCAAGGATAAATTACCCCAAACAACATAAAAAATTTATATTATCTGAAAAGAGTAGGAATAAATACAATTTTCTTTAAATAAACAATGACATTGTTTGATACAATGAAAGCACAGAATTTGTGTCCTAAATTTCTCTTACTCTATAACAGAAGTCAACAAATTTTTTCTGTAAGGGAACAGACAATAAATATTTTAGGTTTTGTGTGTCATATGGTCTTTGTAATAAATATTCAACTTTGCTGTATATAGTGTAGCATAGAGTGCTATAGTGCAAAAGCAACCCCAGACAATACATAAATAAATGAGTAGAGCTGTCTTCCAATAAACCTTTATTTACAAAAACAGACTGTGGGCCAGATTGGGCCTGTGGGTCATAGTTTTCCAATCCTTGCTTTACAGTAAAGTTGTTCAGTGGAACTCTGAGGATGTGTTGGACTTAAGTGGACGGGGTCAGAGAACAGGTACATAGCCAGTGAAATCAGAGAACTGATCTGGGGGTACATTGGGACCCACAGAGTAGGTGTTTGTGGAAGACAGTCCAGTTTCAATTTAGAGAAGTGACTATAAAAATGGAACTAAAACCTAAGAACAGGAAGGCAAGAGGTAGGGGCATGCTGTTGGGTCAGATTCCCTATCTGATTTCCTTGTAGCTGTGAGACTCACACTGCTAATTATAGTGTCCTGGAGCTATTTTCAACCCCACTCGTTCCCTGGGAGTCATGGATTATGCATAGTACAAAAAAGTGCATTTTGTCCAGTCAGTGTTTCCCGAGGGACACTCCCCAAAGAAACTGCCACCAGATAATTTGAGTGTGACAGTTTCTTCTCATTAGAGATTCCCAAAGGTCTGGGAATAATCTGCTGTTTACAATCACTGCTAACCTTTTCACTACATTGAGGGATCCTAATGGGCTTCCGCCTTTCTTCTTTGGATAGAAGGAGAAAGAGAAGGATGTATATTAGCCTCTGATACAAAGAGACAAAGGGGAGGTCAGAGGCAAGGGGAGCCAGCATATGGTTCCATGGCTCTCTGGAGTATCGGGGTAAGGACCGCTGGCTTCCTCACTTCTGCATCTCTAGGTCCTGGGGCAAGGCTGGCACATAGTATGTGCTGAATACTGTTTGTAGAATGAATGAGTGAGCTAGTTCTCTTTGGATAAAGCAAACAGTTAATTGGATCATCCATTTTCTTCTTATGTTCTGCAGCATAGAGTGAGAAAGAAGAAAAACTTAAGATCAATGGTTGTACAGAAATTCATTCTCAAACAATTGTGGGGTCCAGGCCATATCCTTCCTGTAACATACAGACTTCCCTCTCCACTTAGCCCACTAGGAACCCTCTGTTCTTGGAAACGCTCGCACTGATTACTCACCTGGCTCTTTTGTGTACAATGCAAGTGTTCAGTTTAGCTTACTTTTTTTTCTGAAGCAAGGTCCAAGGGGGACAGAGTTGAATAAAACAGTCTTCACCCCCAAGCAACTCATGGTATGACATGCTTATATTTTGTGTCTGTGTCTTTTCTCCCTTGTGAAGATTATAAACTCCTTGATGTCAGGCACCCTGGCTTCTCCTTCTTTTGAATCTGTCCGATTACTACTGTGGGGCGGAGGATTCAGCTTAATGAGTACTTGCTGAGTCTATAATATATGTACTTATTGGGGCATCTCCTGTGCACAGCTCTGAACGAAACTGAATATTTGAAAACTGCGCACTCAAGCTGGGAGCAAACTGTAGTCAGAGGAGGATTATTCCAAGTGTACGTTCCAAGTGGAAGTTCTACTGTCAGCTTTACCTTCAGGTCATCTTCCAGCTCAAAGTGACTTCAACACTCCTCTCTCATCTCTGTTCCTTCACATGAAAGATGGGGATACATGAACCCTGACACCATGTGGTTTTCACAGCACTCTGAAATCCCTATATGAAAGGGTTTAGGCAAAATATGAGCCCATTCATATGTGAGTGCTATAAGCTTTTATCTCAAAGCCTTCTCAGTTTCGAGTTTCAGTTGGGAAATAAAATCACTTCAGGGACAGAGAGAACTGTTAGCTCCCAGCAAAGTTAAGAATAAGGGAAGGTTTACTTTTGGTGCCTCTTCTTACCAAGCTTTTTTACTATCCAGTCTCCTGATGGAAACTTGTTCTCAGCTAACTGTTGCACTGAAAATTAACAAATTTATTTATTGAAATTTTAGTCAGAGGTTCAATCGGATTTTTTTTTGGAGGGGGTGGGCAGAGATAAGGGAATAGACACACTGATTTTTAAGTTTATATCATAGAATAAAATGGGGAAATTATCAAGGAACTTTTGAAAATTAACAACTAGATGAACTTGCCTTAATAAAAATTCAATTATATAGAGATTGAAATAAAAACAGAATAGTACTATTATGTAGTTACAGACAAATAAGTGACTGGAAGAGAACCGATAAACAGATCCAAGTATATTTAAGGAATCTGACGTATAATAAAGGAGGCATTTCATTTCAGGGGGAAAATAATGGACTATTTAATAACTGGTACTAAGAAAACTGGCTATGCATTTGAATCAAATGATTTTATATTTATCCACATATTTACCATTTACAGCACTCTTCATTCCTTTGTGTAGATTCTAATTTCCATCTGGTATCATTTTTCTTCTGCCAGAAGAACTTTAACATTTTTGTTAAAGATCTATTGGTGATGAATTCTCTCTGCTTTTGGATTTGCCTGAAAAAACCTTTATTTCATCTTAGTGAAGAATGGTAATTCCTAACAGACAGGAACCAAACTAGGGGAAACTTATTATTGCTCCAGTTTACTGCCTTGAGTTTTTAGGCCACAGCATGGGGAAGGTAACTCAGGTGGAGCCCAGAAGTGCCTAGAGTTGAAGTCGAGGGAGATCACAGTGGCTGGAATGTGTAGGACTAGGACAAGGCCCTGGAGGAGGGAGCTGCACAGACAGAGCTTCAGAGACGTGTAGAGGGTCCTCTGGAGTCTTCAGCAGAGCACTGATCAGCACATGCATTTGAGAAAACAACCCAAGGCCTGAAAGAAAGCACCCCAAAGAATTCTTGAGAATGATGGCCATTGCTCACTGTTGCAGTAAACCAGATTGGTTTACTGCATAATTCATGGGCATTGGGCAGAGTACTCAGAGGGGTCATGCCTTGGCTGTGGAAATTTATTAGCCCTAGATTAAACGCTACTCTGAACCCACTTGACAAGTCTTGAGAGCAAGAGCCAAAAGGATCAAACAGTTTCCAAGGAACTTAATTGCATTCCAGAACAAAGCTGCTCAAGAATATTTATAGGAATATACAAATATCCAGTACTCAAAAAGGTTTAATTCATAATCTTTGTACCCAGTTAGATATTAATAGACTTGCAAAGATGCAAAAAAATACAACCCACAATGAAGAGAAAAAGAATCAACTACACAAAACTGAGAACTGATGCAGATGTTAAAATTAGCACACAAAGACATTAAAATAGTTATTATAACTGTAATCCAGACATTCAAAATATTAAGTATGGTCATGAAAGATATAAAAGAGACCCAAGTTAAACTGCTAGAGAGGAGAACTACAATGTCTGGGATGAAAAATACTCTGGATTGAATTAGATTAGACATTGCAGAATAAAAAGTTAGTAAACTTGAAGACATAGAAATAGAGTCTATCCAAAATGAAACATGCAGAGAAAAAAAGGATTAAAATAATTGAAAGAGTGTTAGTGAGCTATGGGACAATATCGAACAGCCTAATATATGTATACCTAGAGTCCTGAAGGAGTGGGGAGAACAAACCAAAAAAAAAAATGGTAGAAATAATGGCTGAAAAATTTCCAGATTTGATGAAAACTATAAACCCATAGATCCAAGAAGGTCAGCAAACTCTAAGCATAAGAAACGTTAGAAAAACTAACCAAGGCACCTAATATTCTAATTGCTCAAAATTGCCAGAAATGAAGACATGTCATATACAAAGGAGCAAAAGTTAAGTATAACAGTGATTTTCTCACCAGAAACAAAACAGTTGCACAACATCTTTAAAGGACAGAGAGAAAAAAAAAACCCTGTCAAGCTAGAATTCTATACCCATACAAATAATCAACAAACAAATGAAATACATACTTAATTTCAAGAATCGTTGGGAGAACATTTAAAACAATAATTAAACATTTTCCTCTTCTTTAGTTCCTAAATTTGTAATCAGTTGGGAAGCAAAACATAGAAGAGACAGATATCAATATTGAACTCTTTTTTTTTTCCTTTTCCTTTTCTTTTCTTTTTTTTTTTTTAAGACGGAGTCTTCTCTGTTGCCCAGGCTGGATTGCAGTGGCTCAATCTCACCTTCGCCTCTGGGTTCAAGCAATTCTCCTGTCTCAGTGTGCTGAGTAGCTGGGATTACAGGCACCCACCAGCACGCCTGGCTAATTTTTGTATTTTTAGTAGAGACGGGGTTTTACCATGTTGGCCACGCTGATCTTGAACTTCTGACCTCAAGTGATCTACGAACTTCGGTGTCCCAAAGTTCTGGGATTACAGGTGTGAGCCATCGTGCCTGGCCCAATATTGAACTTTCTTATTGATAAAGTTCATTGGAGAATTAAAGAAGGGCTTAGATTAGTGACCAAATTAGATTAATTAATAATCCTTACCTCTGAATGAGACAATTTACTTATGCAGTAACAGATTCTTGCCTTGGTAACTGCCACAGGGTTGCATAGAACAGAAAGACATACTCTCTGTAGGCAGATAGATCTGAAATGACAGTGATAATGCCTAGATGTTCCCGTTGAGCTAAACATTTTCAGTTCCTCTTCCTGAAGACACCAATCGCTAACTCATGTAAAGGTGTTAGTGAGTGGCATAAGAATCTGGAATTGTTTTTCACTATTCTTCCACTTATGGAAACAGGATGTTGGGGAATAAAGGTTCTTCCAAATAATAATCAGTAAAAAATCATTTAAAAGATTAAAACACATAGTAGATATTAATTAGCAGCCAAGACCTTGGCAATCTTTGTTTTGGGCTGCCTAGCAGACTGTGAGACAAAAGTTTTTTTGTTTTTTGGATAGTCTTTCATTTTGGATAGTCTTCACTCCAACCTGGGTAACAGGCTGGAGTGAAGAGGCACAATCTTGGCTCACTGCGACCTCTATCCCCTAGGTTCAAGCGATTCTCCTGCCTTAGTCTCCCAAGTAGCTGGGATTACGGGTGTCCACTACCACGCCCAGTTACTTTTTGTATTTTTGGTAGAGATGGGGTTTTGCCATATTGTCCAGGCTGGTCTCAAATACCTGACCTCAGGTGACCCACCTGCCTTGGCCTCCAAAAATGCTAGGATTACAGATGTGAGCCTGGCCTAAGTGGTTTGTATAGAAAGCAATCTCCGGAAATACTAGTAAGTCAGTGGGAAAGTGAGACACAGAAGAGAATGAAGGCCATATGGGCATTTCATCAAGCAGTTTACCACTTTGGGCAACTGGCATTTAATTTCACTAGAGAAATTTGAGAAACAGTGTAAAACTTAGTTATCCTGCCTGAGGGACAAGGCTAGGGTATTTGTCCACTAGTCAGTGGTTGGAGATTGCTCCTGGGCAGCATTGGTTGTTTGGAACTTCAAAGCCTGGCTCTCCTACGGGCAGAGCTGACTCCAGCGGCCACAGAGAGTTCTTAGGCACAAGCTTGGAGATTTTGGCATTTGGAAACTGGGCCAGCAAGCATGGAAATTGTAGATGCTGAAGGTACATGGTTGGGATCCTGATAGTATTGACTGTATTCAAGAAATGTGACAATATTTCCTTTTCTTTAAATGAGAGTGAGTCTGACTCCAAGGTCAAAGCTAGGGAGGCTGGCAGAAAATTTACCATCATTCATTATTAGTGCTTTTCCTGGCCCTTTTCAGGATGATCAGGTCAGGTTCCAGGAGAGTCATGTAAAGCAAACTACTTAGGGAGCCCTAGGCATCACCCCAACATTGTTTTCATCAGAATGATTTGTTTCTGTCCAGAAGCTTTGCTGTGATTGGGACTCCAGGGCTAAGGATTTGCCACCCAGGCACATCTTGCTTTTCCCTCTAACCGGATTCAATCCAGACCACTGGGAGGCAGTTGGTTATAGGTCTTCATTTGTGGGAACCTGAAAGTTTGTAGCCCCTCCTCTCCTGCCGGAAGCAGCTATCCTTCAAAGGAATTCTAACTCAGCCTTAACCCTAATTCTAGTTCCCTCATTTAGATTAGGTTTGGGCAAACCAAAACCAAAACCAAAGCCAGGAAGACTGGCCAACACGCGGTGGCTCACGCCTGTAATCCCAGCACTTTGGGAGGCTGAGGCAGGCAGATCATGAGGTCAAGAGATCAAGACCATCCTGGCCAACATGGTGAAACCCCATCTCTACTAAAAAATACAAAAATTAGCTGGGTGTGGTGATGTGGGCCTGTAGTCC